>NAGG01000092.1:0-51418 GCA_003031705.1 Calonectria naviculata
GAGACCACCTTTGTGTGTGACAGTTTAGTTGAGAATCGCGTCATATATATTCACTGAAGTGATGATCAAAGGTAAATTCGTGATATAAATGGATCATTATCATACATGATGCACCATAAGTCAATTCAAAGTCTATCTCAAATTATCTGGCTAGAAAGATCAACAAGCACCACCTTGTAGCCATTGACACCTAGGTTATTGTCTGATTGTCAGTCAGAGCATTGTCTTCTTAGTAACGTCATACCTGGCACTGGGATTCTTAAAATAGAAATTTCACAGGCACTTGACTGATATTATACACTGACTCGACTAAATCGATTTCGAGAAAATGTCCATCGTCTTTCGTACGCTTCAAAGGTTTCTCCACAACCCGAAAGAAGCGGCACGAGTCAGTTATAATTTGACTGATACACTTAGTTCATTGTTAAATATTTATGATACAGGTGTTTTTGTACTCAATGGCAAGATTTAGTCCATGACGGCAAAAAGGTATTCTGGGTTTGGCTTTGCCTAAATAGATAGTCGGTCAATTTCTCAACTTGGGTTTATTTTGACACTCTCAAACGGGCAAGGATATTTCAACTGGTTTTTTACCGGAGCCCCTGCCACTGAATCTCTACGCAAGTAAGGGATAAACCGCTCGGGGTTCGGTTCAGCTGGGTGATATTGGATATCAGCTATTTTAAACTGTGCAAAGTAATTTCTGTTGGTATTGTTTGCATGACTCGAATTTCGTGCGTGGGGCTTAATCCACACATTATTTGGCTTAAACCATGACGGAAATATGAGGTAATGTATTCTTTACTATCGGGCCGAAAGAGTAAAATGACATCAACCCATTCTCAGTCGGCCGATTGCTCTGCCTCAAAATCCATATTTATATGTATGCATGAATCCTATCAATCACCACAATTCCCTCTATACATCAGGCAGCTATACATTTTAATATCATTACAACCGCGGCCAACTTTACCTCATTAAATATGAAGATCACTCTGTTGCCTATTCTAGTGCTGGTGACTTCTGCAGTCGCAGCGCCTGGCCTCCCCATTACAGATGAGCAGAAATGCAAATTCGTGGCTTGGACTCTCAAGAATAGCCATCCAAGTCCAGCAGATGTGAAGCAGTTTCTGAAGAATCAACCGGAGTGTGAGAAAGCGTTCAAAGATGCGGGTCTTATTTAGGCAAGTCACTTTGTAAGTATAAAAGGAGCTTTGATTAATAATTTTCTGAAGGGTGATGGGAGTGGAGAAAGTCTTGTTACAGAAAACGAGTGAGATTCATGCGGGACAACAGATTTATGTACACTTGGCTCGATTAATATAGTCTATCCAATCATAATATGTCGAAAAGGGTCTCACATACGGAACTAACTTTATTATTCTTCATTCCTCGATGTATGTCAAATATGTATGGATAATAGATCAGCTTGCAATATGAAGCCAACCTGTTTGATCCATCTGTGTATCAATGTGGCTTTTGAAAACCGGCTATTATAGTAGTACCGTATAAGTCTTTTGCGATGTAGGTTGCTATTTCTTATGCATAAGGCGAAACACATTGGAAAAGAACATATGATCTGATGTGCACAAAAATGCTCAGCCAACTGTTTCACAATGCCTTGTTTAGTGAAATTAAGGAAAACTCCTTTGCTCATGGTATTCATTGACAAAACCCCAATGACCTAGAACAGAGGATAACTAGGTTACACTTAGTGACAGTAATTTAATAACTCAAAATTCGCAATCGTAAACGTTAATACAAAGCACCGCTGAAATAATGGATAAAGAAATTCCTCGGGCCGGGAGATGCAGTGCTAGAATAATAACGCAGCCGGTATTTGACTGGCGAAGCTGAAAATCTTGAAGAACTTGCTCTCTAAAAAGAGCCATGGAAATCACTTATTGCATTCATCATTCATCCTGGATGGTAAGTTGCAATTAATAAAGAACACATGACTAATTAACATCCGCAGAGTCAATGTGCCCTTCCAGGCAAACCAAACATTTAACGGAGGCTTGACCAAGACTATGGTTCAGCATGGCACGATTATCCTCAAACTAGATTATCAGAGAGTATCGCTTAATTGAAATGATCTTCTAGGATACTTTGTCTTCAATCTACAGACGCAATGGATTCCCCACTTCCAATAGTAGGTGTGCCACATGATGCTTATGGGCTCGAATGGCATGGTTAGTTATTGGCTACAGCTTCCCTGCTTTTGCCGGTGAGAACGGCCATGTGAGGTTGTTGTTGGCTTGGCAAACATCCCAAGCTGGAAATTAGTGCTTGGCATTGCCTCCCAGCTCGCTTAGCTATCCATCTCCGAGACTCAGCGACTGAGTTGACAGACTCAACGCACTTACTGATTCACTTTGAAATGCTTATTAGTATCGCCTGTTCCATGCTATACGATAACTGCGCATGCTCGCGTGACTTGGACTATTTCAACCTGCGGAAATGTGCTGCGCAGAAGATGGAAGCCCAATCGGCCCACATTGATGCAACCCCGCAAGCGTATGGGCTAGGCAGACATTGCGCCTTGGTGGGCGGTGCTGTTGGGCCATTCAGCTCTCTTCGCCCCGTGGGGACTTTTGCGGGCGGAAATATCGGAAATATTAAGCTTGACCGTAAAGTTCGTGATCACGGCAGGGCTGAGTTGGGGGCGTACAGCCTAAATGGCGCCCCCGAACGGTGAGCTGGCAGGGGTGCAGCAATCCCTGCATACCTACCAATAGTAACGGAGATAAGAGCTGAATAAAAGCAGAGGACTCGCCTGACAGATGGAGGGGCTGAGGCTTTTGGAAGGCTTCCTTGCATTTACGCGGAAAACCGAATCGACAATGTTTGGCCGTTCTATTGGACTACGGCCAGCGGCCTTGATACTGCTGTTTGGCTTAGCCAGAGCAGACATTATTTACTACATGACAGACACGCCTCTCTATCAATCTCTTGTGCGCAATGGGGATCCGTAGTCCGTTCCATTGACCGATGCTATGCTAACTATTGTCGCCAGGCACGTTGCCCCAGAGGCGTTGTTAGCAGCGTCATCAAAGCGTATACGCAAGAGGCGAAATGCGAGGGCGACGGTTCGAATGACGTGCAAGAGTGCATTTGCTCCACTGGATTTGAACCTGTAGCCACGTCGGTGCAAGACTGGATAGAATACTCCTGCGGCGCTACGCGCACTGAATATCGGTCCTCGGCATACACGGTCCTGAAGGCGTACTGCTCCCAGGACGCCAACATACATTTCCCAACTCCGACGTATTCTCCCATGACTTCCTACCTCTACGAGCTGGATGCATATACCGAGCTAGCGCCATGTGCCAAAAATGCTATAACGACCGCCATGCTGCGGAGCGTGAGTGGAAGCAATACCCGAGCCCCGGTAACCATCTGACTCTGTTTCTAGACCTACATGGGCTGTCCGACGCAACGCAGCAGTCTCGCCCCTTGCCTCTGCGAATACGACCGCTCGCAAGATGTAAACTCTGCCCTGATGACACGGGTTGCAAGTTGGTGCTCTTCAAATACAGCCGATGCATCGTCTGCCCTGGATATCTTCCACGCGTATTGCCTTCTAAACTCTGGCACCAGGTCGATGCCACGTCAAACCGATCCGCCGGGTGACATGACGTACTACATAACAGACATGTCAGAGTTTCAGAGTCTTGAAAACTGCGCCAAGGCCGCTCTGGACTACGCCGTAATGCAAATGACTATGGATCTGTGTCCGAGAAACGGTCCCCAGGCTCTGGCGTCGTGTGCGTGCATCAAGCCGGACGTTTCTGATTACATGTCGAAGACTCTGTCATCGGAACTAACCATGTGGTGCGGGACCAGGACAACTGATCCATCAAGCTCTGCAACCGACGTGCTTCACCTTTACTGTAGTGCTGCAAAGGGGCGGACCCTGCTGAGTGTCGAAACCGGGGCCATGGCGACCGAGACTGAAACAAGTAGCAGCGGCAGCAGCAGCAGCAGCAGTTATCTTGACAGATCCACGCAACGTACGATCGTGGGTGCGGTATTGGGATCTGTTGGGGGTCTTTTCGTGATCATCGGCATCGGCGTTTTGCGTAAACGGCGAGACGATTGGAAGAAGGAAATGGAGGAAGCTCGAAACAAGCCGAATCCCTCGGCTCCACCACCAGAGGCTGCCGATGAAACTATCAGGGTCCCAGATACAGTTCTTCAAGAAGCCGAAGAGGTCCATCGGGCGACTGATGAAGTTTTGCGACGACCACCTTCGGCTGCTAGCGACGCTCCGCCTCCACCCTACGAGGCGGGGACCTTTGGTGAAAGGTTCGCAAGAGAGCAAGAAAGAAATGGCACTAATCCTTGAAAGAAAGGGCACTGTGTCGAATAATCCCGCCGATGAAAGCTGCGTTGCATCTATGGCTGCTTTACTATGGTCAGAACTGTTGCATGAATTCCCAACTCACGAGGGAAGGGGTCAGTACATTCCCGCTGTGGCTTTGCATGGGAGTCGAAAATACCGCTTTTATTTTCGTCTTTGAAGTCTTGATGAAATGGTCGAGGTTCAGACAACCAGAATAACTAGGCTACCGAACGTCTTTCGGATATTCTGACCACCAGCACACTCCAGGTGAGGACGAATGCAAACTGTCTTGCTCGGCATACTTCAAGCAATTGCTCCCAATATCGGGACTTAGTTCGAGCATAGAGCCCTTGAATTGCTATCAAGGATCTATGACAACAGTTTTATAAGCATGGTGGTCAACCGAAATTTCGATATTGAATGGAGTCTCAAAATGACCATGCTTTGACCTAGCATCGTAATACTGGCTTGGCTGCAGCGACATCTCTTCGCCAAAGTTTGTGGAGTGAGTGGTTACAAACAGGAGCCATAGCTACGAACTATTTATCAGGGAATGGTCATCTCACCCTATCACGAGTCGGGTTTGGGCGAGTTGAGTCGTTTCACGTTTGGACAGTCTTGCGTGTACCGATGCGGAGGCCCATAATCTGCGCCAAGAATAGACCTTTCCGTCTGTTCTCCCATTTACCCATTTTATGAGCGCCAATTGGCATTCGTGGCGCGCCTTTCAGTTCTCATGCCGAGTCAGTCCGTTCTGAGTCAATGTCTTATTCGGTCGTGTTTCATTTCGCCATGACGCTGCCGTTCAAGACAATTTATTGCGAGACGATTGGATAGGGCTGGAACACGGCATCGGTCATTCGGTCCGACTTACCGAACTAAAACATTTCCCGTTAACCGAGAGACAATCGCCGGGTAGTCAAGCTTTTGTTTGGACACCGGATAGCTACCTAATTATGACCACGGCCGACTTTGCTGCAACAAATCACCACTGTGCTCATTTTCACCGCCTTGCTTTTTATTGGCTGCTTCTAGTGATTCACTGCAACCCCCTAGCTGAGAATGTTGGTCACCTATTTAATACAAAAGGCTAGCTGACCCCTCGCACTTTGTCAACAAACACTTGAATAGTATCTGCATCTTGTTCAACTCCAATCTAGCCAATATGAAGGCTGTAATATTATCCATGGCTGGATTGGCCATGTCTGCCATCGCCACATCTGCACAAAAGCCCAAAAGTAAAGCAGATTGCAAAGCCCTTGCTGATTGGGCTGTCCATGGAGAATATGGGCACCAGAATACCATCAGCACACTTGAGAATAATCCAGCCTGCATGCAGCAGTTCTTTGATGTGGGCCTCGTCAAGGTAAGTAGCTTCCCATATATGGAGCTCTATTTGCTAACAGGTTGTCTCTTCAGCTTGGTAAAGATTGTCCTTCATAGGGACTGAGGGTACAATGGCGCTCAAGAAAGGGCATGTTCTAGCCCATCACCCCGAGAGGCTATTGGCCTACTACCTTGTTCATTTCTGTAATGAAAGCATAAAAAAGTCCACTCTTAGAAGACAACAGTGTCAAGACATATGATCTCTGGGGCGTAATCTACTGTTATTACCAGCAGGCTCTGGCTTCTTTACATTAAAATACAGTAATTTGACTATACGACATATGTTATGACTTCAGTTCGGGCCGCAAGTGAAAGATATGCACAAACTTCTCGTAGAAAATTACAGACACGATGTGTGATGTGTCTTTTGTTGTCTGGCCGAAACAGCGACAGTATTCAGGCCCAGTGATCGAAAAAGCAGATGTTAACAAATGGCTAGAAGACAATATTTCGTATATATACATAGTGACGTATAAAATGTGCATTTCTCCCCGCATCGACGCCTTCGTCCGCCTCCCCAGTCAGCTACATATCAGTCACAAGCCATTTTAAGAAGTAATGTAATTAAATAATGTTACAGCTGCAGAAATTGGTAAAAGGCTTAGGTACACTGCCATAAATTGTATTCAATTTAAGCCTTGTTGTAGAGTGCTTCGATAGATTGTCTAGCGCGTAATGCCATGACTTCTGGGCCATTCCTCTCGAGCTCAGTCTCTTTTAAAAACGTTTCCATCGAGAACCATCCTTCCCAACCATAATCACCTATCCATACTTTAGCCATATCAGCAACTGGAAAGTATCCCGTCTTTTCCAACGGGAATTGGCCTCGCGCTTCTTGACCAAGCCAACTGAGGACTCTTGATTTCAAGCCCCTCATACAAAGGTGAGTCTGGGGTCAATGGAGGATCAAATCTCTCGGCGTCCGAAAACTGCATATAAAGCACATTGTCTTTGGGGCATGTCTTGAGGAACTCGGCCATGGAGCTCTTGAGGACTTCATCACCGTTTGAGAGCTTACCGCCCTCGACAGTGGCATCTCCCCAAATGCGGCTATGGATGTGAAATGAATCCAAACACAAGCCGAAATTGGGACGATCGACCGCCAGGACGATCCGTAAGCTGTCTTGCCAAAGACTATTGAATTTGGCAAAGGCGACCGCTTCGTATGCAATACTCATGCCGTCTTTCGCGGCAAGATCCGCTAGGGCCTGTAGCTCTGGAATTATAACTGATTCGTCCCCTGTGGACTCGGGAAGAAATTGTGATGGCACTTGGATGATTTTTGTGCCCACCGCCAAGCCCAGTTCAATCCAGTCCTTTGCAGCCTCGAGTCTCTCGTGCAGCGTTGCTTTGAGATTGCCCTCGAAATTCTTCAGTGGGTTGAGCGAAAGGACCTCGAGACCTAAGCTGCCACAGAGATCCTTCACCAGCCCAGCTGACTCAATGGGAGAAATGCTATTGATCTTTGCGTGCGCGAGAAGATCGGCGTGAACTAGCTCAATGCCCTGGAATCCTTCCTTGGCCGCCGCATTCAATTTTCGCTCAAGCGTGTGGGATGGGTGTTTGCCAAGCGAAACCGTAGCCACGGCCCATTTGTTGGGGAAAGTTGACGAGACCATGTTGACAAGGCGGGACACATGTGTACCCTTCACATCAATTCTGAACACGAACCAGACGCGCTGCTTTCTAATGTCTCGCCGATCTATCTATATCCCACCATCCTTCTATGTGGGTCCAGAGGGGTAACGCTGCGGTAATGTCTTTACCCGTCTAGTGATTTTGATCTAACCGAGGTTACCTTGAAGCTGACACAACCACAATCTGTTTCCAAAAAACATCTCATGATGAGTATTGTAGGTGTCGCCGGTCAGGAATCTTACTCGCCGGGCACATCGCTTTGTCTATATCAACATATCTAGTGGAACGTTCCTCTTTCACTCTGCTCAATTTTCAAAGGTCCAGCCCGCTTGAACGTGTGCATATTAATGCCGCAAATGTATATAGTAATGGCCTGCTGAGATACTAAACTTCTGATTCAGTGTTTTCATCAAGCGGTTTGGTCATTTCCGTCCAACATTCGCATCAACATCTCGGATTTTTTTGAATCATTTTCACCCGAAATATTGGATGAAATATTCATCAATGGCGATGCTTGAATTTAAATACCTACTGTGTTGTGTATGCGTAGACCTTGCCACTAAATCAGTTGTCATACCGGGATGACCAAAATCAATATCCGTCGTGGGAATTTATCACTGATTCATTTCCAAAGACTATTTTTCAGACACTGTTATGCATTTTATACCTCTTTCCCTCCGGTCGGAACATTGAACGTGTTGAGGATCGTTTCGGCGGTCATAGGTGACAGGCTCTTCTTGACAGGATTCTTGGCTTTGAAAACCTCATCCAGCTCCTCCAGTGTACGTCCTTTAGTCTCGGGCCAGAAGAAGTATATAACAACAAGCATTACAACATCCCACCCAATGAATACAACGTAAAGATAATATTTAATGGACTCGAAAGCGGGCGATGATGAGTATTGTATAATGGTGGATGCTGCTGCGGTGAGTAGCTGACAAAAGGCTTTGCCCTTGGCTCTGGTGTTCGTTTCAAGAACCTCAACAATGTACATGGGTGAGAGAGGAGCCCACCCAAAAGAGTACGACAGCCCAAACAAGTAAATGAAAGCAACAGTAGCGTTGGCCAGATTTGATTGCCCGGGATTCTCAACGGCGTATTTGGAGATTGGCGTGAGGATGGTGAAGCATAGGATACAAAAGGACAATGTGCCCATCAAGAGCTGCCGTCTCCCAACGACATCCATCATCCGTGCACCAGCAAGGGCAACCAGAAATGATAAAATGGGGAAAATGGCATTTAGGATGAGTTTCTTGTTCTCGGCGACGATGCCGGCATTTTCCAACATCACGGGCATATAGTAGCTCCTAGGAAATGTCAGTCGCGGCACGCAAGTTATTCTGATAAATACCCACACAACGGAGTTCCCTGTCCACTGTGCAAAGACCGCCATGGTGGTTGCACAAAGTGTTCTGCGTCGGGCTTGTCGATCCACCCAGAGCTCATGATAGTCCCACCATTTCTTATCCGACGCGTTGGTCGAGATCTGATGCTCCATTTCCATCATTTGGAGTTTTACCAAGGGATGCTCAGAGTCCCCTTCACCATGGAAACTAGCCAATACTTTGCGTGCCGAATCATTTTTTCCGTGGGCCACAAGCCATCGGGGACTCTCGGGAAGGAGCCAGACGAATACAGCAACAATACTTGCTGAGATCAGTTGGCAGTAGAGCGGAATACGCCAGCCGCTGGGCCCAAGATTACGTGAGCCATACACGACCCAAGAGGCCAATATAGACCCAATAGACCTTGGACAAGAGTTAGCTGTATTTTGAACGTTACAGAAAGTGAATTGAACCATAAAACCACATACCAGAAAGAGTTGTAAATACCCATTAAAACACCTCGCCATTTTGGGTGCGCCATCTCGCCGACGTAAACAGGAGCACTGACATTGCAAAAGCCTACTCCAAACCCAAGGACGAAGCGACCGCCTAGGAACATTCCCTTGCTCGTCGATGCCCCGATAAGGACAGACCCACCAATGACAATGATGGATCCGGTGAACATACCAGCACGTCTGCCGAAGTAGTCGTTGGTGGGACCGACAAAGGGCACTGCACATATGGTTCCTGTGGTGCAAGATGTCAGAGGAGAGAACAATATTCACTTGTAATTAGGGCCTACCAATTCCATAGATGGCAAAAACGAGACCAGTAGTAGCAGACGCGGATTTCCTATTCGTGCACCGTCAATTAATAAACTTCGATTGTCTTGACCGAATGAAACTGAGCACACAGCTGGGGCACAAAGCCTCGTCGGAACTCGAGAACATACATGTTAAAATACTTCTGGTAGGAAGTCATGGCATTAAGGCCTCTGTGTAATTAAGATGTTAGACGAGCGTCTTCTCAGATAGCTGGGCAAGTACGACATACCCCATTACCGAGCCATCGAAACCATTTAGACAGGCGCAAAAGTATGCACAAAGCAGGACACCGTAGAGTCGAAACATGCGCGGCGTCCAAGGCGAACAATCAGTCTGCTCAACCTGCTGTGCAACGGTGATGGCCTCTACAGTGGCCTGCTCATCGTTCTCCCGATCAGCGGGATAGCTCTTATTTTCCGTCATTCTGTCAACAAAGACTATTCAGAACGGAGACATCAAGACCCATGTAAATATATGAGGTTAGATAGAGAAGCTGGGAACTGCCATATGCCAAACTCTGAGGAGTTCTGCAAGACCATTTAAGTATTGTGGCAAAGGTTCGTCCAGGGACTCGTCATGTGTTGAAGGGTTTATAAAAGTGAAGTGATACAACGTGACCTCTAGTCTAACCTGTACTTGCCGGTACTTTCGAGGCTTGCATCGGATGATACCTATTGGATCAGTCGTCGCCGGAGTTCTCACCGCTTCGAGAGCTGAAATGGGGAAAATCTGGGGTACATGCGGTGAGTGGGTAACAGTGCAGTCGATACTGTGTCCTGGGAAGGTGAGAATCGCACCACACAGTTTGTTGACTAGTGTCGGAAAACCAACCCCCTGTATTCCGACAGTGAGCCGCGTCTCCCCATGCGGGACTCGTTCGTTACACCATGAAAGGTTAGCGTAGACACTAACCATTTGAAAAGATTGCTTGGTGCCTTTGATTCATTCTGACGGGAAACAAACGCGTTGATCAGGCGATCATCTCCTTTGGAATTAGCTTACCCTACAACACTGACGGATACAACAGATATCTACATCATTGCAATCTGTATGTTTCTAGGGCCAATTTTACACGCATCTAATTGCATTGGAGTCGAATTCATCAGTTGATTCTGTTAAAACATTCAAATCTTGACGTTCAACCCAGTCCAGGTAATAAAGCCATAGTTTTATTTGGTTTGTATGGAGACATATCACCATGAAGCATAAATATCATTCTTCAGAGTTGGATAAATGGATTCCACAGTAGCATGCACAATCAGAACCGTTTCTAAATTTCTCAGGTGGAACCTCACTCAGAGGTTGGCAAGGGTGGCGGGGTTTCATCACAATTGACCATCTATATCCGCCGCTAATGAACAATCACTACATGTTTCAAGAATTAATGATGAACCGCAAAGTTTTCCGACGACTAATCGAAAAGGAATAAGACCTCGACAAATCTCGCGCTAGCAATTAGCCGGGTTCCACGGCATCGGAAAAATTTGTAGGCTAAAATGCCAAAGGAAACGAATTTAGCCTAATTACTGCAGGGACATGCACGGTCGAAGGTCGAGTGCATTCCGCAGTTGGTTCACACTCCACGACAAGCAATTATCCTCGCCATCCTCCCCCTGTGCGTCACCTTTGTCTTGAATTGGCCGAGAAAATTCCATTAGAAATCGCAACATCCATCGATCCATCCGAAATGAACCGTCTTTCCCTCTCATGCAGGCGTTGTGGAACGCCTGTAGGCGGCTAAATGAAGTTGATATGTTCGGCCAGTACGTGTGCAGCTGTGTGAGATGCTCAAAATTCTTTTCTAGCCGTAATCTTGCTTGTGATATTTCGTCGTCATCTGGGCTGAAAAGTAAGATGTGAATCTGCACAGCGGATGATATACTCAGAATGTGGCCTGCGAGGGCATACAGAACCTTGGTGTCTGGCCTCTGATTGGACTTCCTGACGAGTTCGCAAATGTTGGCGGCATGAGAATGACATTTCTCAGCATAATGCTGTGCTAAGTCACAGCTGGGACTAACTCCCATTTCAGGAGCTTGGTAGAGTTGAAGGAACTGGAAATAGAGTAGCTGGCAGGCGTTGTTATAGTCGATGTGAAGTGATAGGTATTGGGGCCCCATTCCGACATTCGCCCAGTATAGAAAATTGACGTCTCCAGCTTGCCACTCGTCTGGGACTTTCTGAATCCAGTCATTAAGTAGCAATGAAAAATCTTCAACCATAGCATTAACTTCAGCGGGCTTTGCAGATTCAGCCACAATGGACATGTTTAGCTTGTGTATCTTGTGGAGAATGAGATTCAGCTTCGCCTTGTGGCCCAGAAGTGAGAAGCCAGGCTGGGATTCTGGCTTAGTCGTAGGTGCCCCATCTATAGAGGCTCCCGATACAGAGTCATTCCAAATACAATTTAAGAATTCCCACTCGTTCATTGGGACTTGAGCATCGTCGCGAATTTGAATTGTTCTGGGGATGCACAAGGCGGCCGAGTTCCACGTATCAATCGTGAACAATGTCCACCATACTGTTTCAAACGATGTTAGCTAGTACACATCGCAAACGTTGAAATACCGAGTTCAGACGAGATGAGGCTAAACTGACCACGAGATTGGAGCTCCTTTTCTATGAAGTCATCCGCGGGCGCATTTGGAAGGTCAAGAAGGATCGCCATTCGGTAAGCTATGTTATAAAACACTGATTCCGTTTGTGGCTCACCCTCGGTTACGGCTGCAAGCCCTAGTAACACACATGCTTGAATTGTAATTAGGGAGGTATCATGCAAGTCTAGAAGACTCTCAGCTTCCCTGGAATAGGGTCTTCCTCTTTCCCATGGATGGATATGAGACAGACTTGGATGGGATGAGAAGCGCGCCGAAAGGCCAATGACCCCAAAGAAGAGTATCTTTGGAATGCTGCCGTCTTTGAAGGCCGCCTTGAATGAGGCGGGATGGAATAGGTTGGGATATGTTGTGTGGTAGTGTCGGAAAAACAAATCAATGAGCTCTTCGCCAAGACCCGGATCTGGAATGATTGACGGTGAAATGGGGCGTCGGCCATCTCTCTTGTTGCCTAAGGTCTCGTATGCTCTGATCAACGTTGTAGTAGCCGGTTGGAAGGGAGTGCATTCCAGCCCTCTACTGAGGCAAAAGCGACAACTGACTCCTCGACGTGCACGAACGCACTTCTTCCGGCGCTCCCTATCAGGGCGTCAGTGTGCAATCTCAGCATCAATGTCCAAAATCACGTGAGGATCATCGAGACGCACCGGCAAACAATGCATGCTGATATTGGTCTCATTTTAATTCAATTCCAGACCAAATAAGCTGGTTTTGTGGAGTCTGGTGTAGTCAATCAGCAACTTGTTCAGGTGGTCGCACTCTGGGGTAAAGATGGGGTAATAGGATGATGGGGCGCGGGGATATCACGTGATACAATTAGATGCTCAATTCTTCAAAAGCTGGGATTAATACGAACGATCCTTCACAGATGCTAGCTCTATTGACCCTTACTAAACACCAGACCACATAAATGTACTTTCGAGTGTGAAGGTCTTTCTCAATATTTCGTCCTTTGGGCTGGCGCTACTGGCGAAAATGACAGCAAATTCGCCAGCCTCCGCCCTCCACTGGTTAAATTCCTCCGACCAGAATGACAATGCGTACTTATCAAGGACAAAAGAACATACGATAGTTTCCTTAGCCTTGATAAATATCTTCTTGAATGCCTTCAACTCTCTCTTCGGTCGCTGAACTGAGCAATCCAAGTCAGAGACATAGACCTGCACGACTTCGGCTCCATCAATAGCTCCTGTATTGGTGACCTCCACGGACACGTCTACAGCACAGTTATCGTCCCCAGAAACCGAAGTAGGCAGGACCAAGTTGAAGTAATGGAAAGACGTGTATGACAGTCCAAAGCCAAACCAGAACAAGGGGTCTCTGTCCACCTTTTCGTAATAGCGCGAGCCAATAAAGACGCCTTCTCCATACATGATGTGCCTATCAGTCTTTCCAAAGTTTAGAAACGAAGGTGTGTCTTCAGGACGTTTGGGAAACGTGACTGAAAGTCGTCCAGAAGGGTTGACTCTGCCGAAGAGAATATCAACCAGTGCGTGTCCCGTTTCTTGTCCCCCAAACCAGGTATGTACGACCGTATCGGTGAGTGACAACCACGGCATGGCGACGGGCATACCAGCTTGTATTACTACAATCTGAGTTATGCGCGTTAGTTCCTTCTCCCCGGGGTTTGGATCCGCATTCTACTCACCGTATTAGGATTTGCCTCGCATACACGAGTAATCATCTCATTTTCCCTCAGCGGCAAGAACAAGTCCGTGCGATCCAAGGCTTCCGACTCGAATTCATTATTCGAACCCGTGATGATGATGGGAATTTCGACGTCTTTTGCAAGAGCCACGGCGTCTTCGATTGCTTGGTCCTCACTCCGCACTACTCTTCCTCCCAGCCGGACGCCACCTGCAGCAGGAGGACCCTGAATGGGCGCATTTGTCATCAAGATTTCCAGTTCATAGCGTTGACCCTCCTTCACATCGAGCTCTGCAAACCTCTCCATAGACAAAGTGTTGAAGCATGGAGTGTCGCCCTTCCTTTTGGGGTGACTCGTCCAAAGCTGAATGGTTTCCTCTCCATCAATGAATAAACGGGCCTTACCTCGCGCACAAAGGGAAAAGAGGTATTTGCAGGTCTCTTTGGGTATAAATGTACCCTTGGCTCGTACATAGTAACTTTCTGGTACATTTTGCATCTTCAACTGGCTAAAATAAAGCGACGTGCTAGTTGTGGTTGTGGAGTTGAGAGCAACAAGCCCGTTGGCCTTTGTCGGGTCCTCAGCGAACCACTCCACGGTAAGTCCTGCATTATCCGAGTTTGGCTGAAAGAGCCAAGATTTGATTAGAGGGGTCCACTTCCTGGCTGAAATATCAGTTAGCTACATGGCTCCATTGCACGTGAGGAAGTTTTCTTACTATTACAGCCCGGCTCAAAACGGATCTCATCTGTTCCAAGTACTTCGGCAAACGCATCGTGGGGGGTGCTGACGTAGAAGGGCTCAACCTCTGAGCTTCCGCCACCACATGTTGCAGGACTCTCAAAGTGTTCCCCAATGAAACCATATTTGACGCTCGATTTTGACTTCAAGGGCAGCATGTCTTTGTCATTCTTCAAGACGACAATAGCGTCCGTGGCTGCTTTGCGTATCAGCTGACGGCTTTCTGGCGTATTTTCTCCTGTCCCATCTGGATATATTTGCTTGGTGCCAGCACCAGTTTTACGGATAAGCGTAAGAAGTCTTGCCACAGACTTGTCGACTGTTTGCATTGAGACCTTGCGGCAGGTGATTGCTTCTTCAAGTTGTTTACCTCTCCAGATGCTGGGCCCGGGCATCTCGATGTCCATACCAGCATTGAGCGACTCGGACGTACTATAAGTGCCCCACCAGTCACTCATGACGAGTCCGTCGAACTTCCATTCATCACGCAGTACCGTCTGGATGAGAAAAGGATCTTCACTTACGTGCAGGCCGTTGATCTTCTGGTATGCTGTCATAAACGCCCATGGTTTGGCATGAGCCATCGCAATCTGAAACGGCAGCAGATGCAACTCTCGGAGGGTTCTTTGGGTCATGACGCAATCATCCTCCTTGGAGTTTAAAGACTGGTCATGCGCGGCATAATGTTTAATGCATGCGCCAATATTCCTTTCTTGGAGACCATTGATAAACTGGGCAGCTAACATTCCGCTCAGGATGGGATCCTCTCCATATGCTTCGAATCCTCTTCCAAGCAGAGGGGAGCGCTGGAGGCAAACTGTGGGAGCCAATGCTACATTTACACCTTTGCGGCGTCCTTCGTCGCCCAAAAGCTGGCCAAGGTGCTTGAGCAGGTCGGTGTCGAAAGTCGCACCAAGGCCAGTTGCAGATGGTAACTGATAACCAAGTGGCTGTTAAGAGTCAGAGGCCAGTAATATTTATTGTTAGTGACAATGAGGAAACTTACTGGGTTGAAGAAGCGACCGCCGCCGCCTCTCAGGCCGTGGGGACCATCTGACGTCTGTTGATATCTGTGTTGGTGAGGGCAACTTACATCTCATTTCATCACGGCTACATACCTCTAGGCTTGGTATATTGAGTCTCTCAACAGGTGCAGTTGCACATGCTCCGATGCCAGATAAGAGATCAACTTTCTCACGCAGAGTAAGCTGTGATAAAATATCATCGGTCTCGCTAGTGGATGCCATGCTAATCGGTGTTTGGTTATCACTAAACTGCGAGGGTCTTGAGGGTAAAGACTGAGAAAGACATCACGAAAACGAAAGATCACACAATAGCATCGCTATATAATAGATTCATGTCACAGACTCTTAGCATTAGTCAGATCTGGAATGCTGAACTATATTTGCAGCCCAGCAAATTTGATTACCAATTGGGTGCACTGGCGTTCTTATTACGTCGGATAACCTGGCGGAAAACAGGACAACTGGGTCCAGTTTGGAAATTCGGCTTGGCGCCCGAATTTCTTCTCGCTACGCTAGCATGACCCGCCTTTTTACTGCGTATCGTGTCGGATAACTTGTCGGGCTTGCAATCGGCCAGCCCCAACAGATGTGGGAACTTTGCCGTGAGCCAACAAATTGAACCTTGGCGAGATATTTATTTGTAAAAGCAAGATTTATCAAGTTTTCTCTTTGACATTAGAGGCTTCTTGCGTCAGCTGCAATTTGTAGAATAATTAACAACAAGTTCAACGCCAATCGTAAGTGGCATAATTACTGGTTCAACATCACTCTCTCGTAGAAAGTAGCCACTTTTGCCCGTTCTTAACTTTGGGCTTCATATTGTGTGTCTATGGTGGCTTGGAGAAGTGCTTACCGCACTATCAACTTAATAGATTCGTAAGTCAATAGGGAACGACCCATGGTCTAACCAAATATCTACCAAAATTTCAAGAGCCACTGAAAACGATATGACTTGATATATCTATGTTTGTCATTTGAAACATGAAGCCTCGAATTAAATTCCAAACCCATGTTTATTTTATCTGAGGCCTTTGAAATATTGCACGATTTACTCTTCCTCCGCCCCAGATGTATCTGCGATGAGATGACTAAAGAGATCGCCCAGAAAGTACGCAGATCTTTTCAAATATCGGGTCTTTTGGGGACTGTCGTAGTCTACCCAAACGACACCGAACCTAGAAGTGAATCCCAATGCCCACTCCCAATTGTCCAGGAAGCTCCAAGCAAAGTAGGATTTGATAACAACACCATCCTGGCATGCCTTGACAACTTCCTCAATGTAGGATTTGAAATAGTCGATGCGCGGCTGATCTTCGACTACCTCTCCGGCAACTGAAGGCCTAGCATTCTCATGCTCTCCCATCACAGTGGTGCCGTTTTCCGTGATGAATATGGGAGTTTGGTAGCGGTTCCAGACCCAGCGAAGCGTTTTGGCCCACCCCCATGGACAAACACCCAGCCAGTGCGTATCCGTCTCCATACCACGCGGTTTTCCGGCCTTGTTCACTTTGAGAAACTCAACATTACCGCGATGATCTGAGAGAACGGGTGGTCCATCTACATGCCGGGCAAAGAAAGCGGTGTAAGAGTTCATTCCGTAATTATCGGAGCTTCCGTGCACCAGCTTCTTCTCTTCCTCTGTAAAGTGAGGCAGCAGGTCACCAAGTTGGGCCCTCATTGAAGCTGGATAATCGCAACCATTCTTACCGTAAATGGGATCAGCAAACCAGCCGATTTCGAATTCCTTTGCACGTTCGGCAGCTTCAACGTCTTTAATGTCCTCCTCGTCCCACGGCTCATACCAATTTCCGTCCAGGGTGATCATGATCATTCCCTTTTGTGATGGCTGGTATTCGCGCCTGTACACAGCAACGGCATGGCCATGGGAGACTAGTTGTGTATGTCCGACTCTGTAGCCTTCAGCGGTGCTAGTATGGCCAGGAGCATTTCGACCTTGGATGTATCCGGCTCTTGCGGTTAGGCCAGGCTCGTTGTATGTGATCCAATGCTTGACTCTATCACCAAATCGCTCGAAGCAGAGCCGAGCGTAACGAACAAAATCCGCTGTATATTCATTCTGGTTCAACATGCCGCCGTAACGGTCAAGCAAGTCTTGCGGCATATCCCAATGGTATAATGTGACATACGGCTGTATGCCATTTTTCAGAAGCTCATCAATCAAGTCGTTATAAAATTGAATTCCAGCTTCGTTGATTGGATCATCCCTCCCCCCTAATGGAATCAATCTGGTCCAAGCGATAGAGAAACGGTAAGCTCGCGCTCTGCATTCTTTCATCCGAGCGATATCCTCCTTCCAATGGTAATAGTGATTGCAAGCGTCGCTGGGTGTTGAGCCATCCTTTATTTTACCAGGTGTGAGACTGAATTCATCCCATATCGAGATGCCTTTTCCATCCACGTTCCAGCCGCCCTCAATTTGAGGTGCAGCGGTGGCGTAGCCCCAAACGAAGTCAGAGGGTAAGGCATCCTTTAGAGAATGGTCCATTTCAGCCGTCATCTGAGATTTTAATGTTCAAAAATTATCCAGGCAAGTGGGTGGTGCTGTTGTGTCGGTGTAACTGGATTTTCTCAGTCTATTAAGCATCTCCTTAATCTATCCTTCTCCAACGCTAACATGACGGGATTTCATGAATGTGTCCACACCAACTACCAACACACGTACCATGCCATTACCCCGCAGTTGCTTGTCCCATTTCCGCTTTGACCTGGCACGACACTTGGAATTCAACCTCGGGCCAGGTCTGTAACTAGTAGGTCACGCTGTCTCCGCTACACCGAAATAGGGCCATTTACTCCATTTGTTCGTCTCCATAATGCAAGGAAATGAGCGAAAACTCCAATCGGGGAGAAGGCCGGTGTTTCCTCCGGTTGGGGCTTAATAGCCGACGTATGGTCTGATGCATGCCTCCAACTGAGTCTGAATGAGAGGACTCCTGATGGTTGTTGTGAACCCTCCATACGCGTATGGGTGATAGCCAAACCCTTTACGATTTACGAGGTCAGTAAACCAACCAATCATCATTTAGGGTGTGACTTTAGTACCGGCAAAATTGACCAAGTTCCCCACTCACACAAGTCAGAATACGCACAGTGTGTGTTTTTCGCAACCCCCCGGGTTAATATGACTGTGGGGAAGTGAACATGGTGAAGCAATGGACTTGACGTGTGGGGTAGAATCTGATATGAACGCAGATGTTTGCCAGCATCTAAAAGATCATCGTTGTGTTTATTTAGCTGATCTTCTAGGACCAGCCTGCCAGTGACATCTGCAAATCAGACTCGACACACTTCTCTTCACAATTGAAGTCTTTCTAACATCACACAGTCTCAGTTCGTCATGAAGGCAACAAGATCCAAACTGTACCTTTGGTACTGTTGCGTTATTGCAGCTACCTGTATGTTTCTTAACGGATACGACTCGTCTACCTTCAACGCGGTCCAGGGATCCGAGCACTTTATGACTTATTTTCACAATCCAGTAAGATTACACAGAGTGGTTGTGATCGAATTTGAATGATAACGTATAAGACCCCTGAAGTTATAGGTTCAGTCAACACTGCCTATACAGTCGGCGGCATTGTGACTGGTATGTTTTTCTCCCGAATTTTGAGTCGAGTGTTTACAGATGATGGACAGGCTTTTTCTTATCTGCACCGATATCCGACAAGTTCGGCCGAAAATGGACTATGAATATTGGCGCCATGTTCATCATTGTCTCGACATTCATTTCAACTTTCACACCTCGGGCTATTGGCGGGTTTGTTGTCAGTCGGGCGCTTACCGGAATCGGCCAGGGACTTGCCTTGCCGGCAGGTCCCGTGTACATAAACGAAATAGCTCCAGCGGGTAACCGTGGGATGATTATGAGCTTCTGGCAGCTATTCTTTGGATTTGGCTCCTTCCTGGCATACTGGATCAACTATGCTTGCACGCAGGACTCTCAGTCACTCGGTAACTGGGATTGGCGTATCGTTATGCTCGGACAGTTGATCGGGCCTATTGTTATTATCGTCGGGCTTTTCTTTTGCCCTGAGACACCTCGATGGCATGTACACCAGCTAGATTCCATGGGCTTAACATTATTTAAAAACTCTGTCAACTAACTTCAGTATAGGTTTGTCCAACAGGATCGCATGGAGGATGCTCTACGGGCCTTGTCGCAACTTCGTGATGAAGACGACGATGTTCAAACTGAGATACAGGAGATGCATCAGGCAATTGCATATGAAAAGGCCCATATGGGAGGTATCTATTCCTCGCTATGGAAGGATAAGGCCATTCGCTACCGCTTTTGTGAGTACATCTTCAGTACTTCATGTTCTCTTACTGAATTGGGACAGTGTTGGCTGTCGGAATCAATGTTGGGCAACAGTTCACAGGCCAAGGCTCCTTGGTTATGTACTCGACTATAATTTACAAGAAGGTTTTCAAGGACAACAAACAAATCCAACTCATCAACGCCCTCAACGGCACTTTTGGGATTTTATTTACCTTGAACGCAACCTGGATGGCCGATCGTTTCGGTCGCCGGTTGCTGCTTCTTGTTGGGGCTGCAGGCATGTCCATGTGCATGTTTGCGGTTGCAGCAGTGGTTACCGAGACGCCAAACTTGGAAGATGGTTCGAAAGAAAAAAGTGTAGGGATTGCTACTGTTTTCCTAATGTTTCTGTTTGCCCTTTTCTATAAGCCCTCTTGGGGCGCCACTGTATGGATTTGGACGTCCGAGATCTTTTCGATGAACGTCCGTGCTCAAGGCATCGCGATGGCTACGCAGTCTCAGTCTGTTTCCAACACTATTCTTCGTAAGTGATACCCCGGAGCACCTGACATTGAGTAGCAAGCTGACAGTACATCTAGAGCAAATTTTCCCTATTTTCCTTGATAAGAAGGGATTGTAAGCAAAGTTCAATTGACACACCTTGATAATACATGTTAACAGATTTCCTAAACAGCTATGCCATGTATATGTTTGGTGCTATCAACATTGTCTTATTTGTATTCGTTTGGTTTTACATTCCGGAGACAAAGGGTGTTGCGTTGGAGCATATGGACCACCTCTTTGGTGGTATTGACCACACTGACAAGGGCGCCGAAATGCTTGACCTCAAGTTGCAAGAAAGGCCCCATGAAATCGAAGAGGAGGAGTATAAACCCGAGCAAGCCGAAGGAAAGAAGTGAGCCTAGTTTGTTGTGCAGACAATGCTCTAGGGTAACTGAACTTGTGTTGGTACTGCGAACTGAGGTTTCAAGCCAGATTTCTGAAGAGTTTATTTCTGGAGGTGTGCTAAATTTAATTGGTGAGAAGCTAAAAGCTGCGATGGCTGTGATAATTTAGTAAACGAATGGTGGTCAAACTCATATAAAGCCAAGTGTCCTGTTGTGACTCGGTGAGACCCAAAGTTCTGTGGCGTTGTTCGCGTAAACAGCTCCCTCAACTTAAAACACTGGATAAAAGTTGAGAAAAATTGCTCCATTTCATATATAAAGGCTAGTTGAGATGATAGTATCCCTAGTCATATACTGACACGCCACTAACCTTGCTTCTTGGTCGCATTCGTGGTGGGCAATCACCTTTCAGACATGACAGTTGCCATACCGCTTTTCCTATTCGGGTCAGCGAGTACGCGATCCTGCCAACACAAAAACTCCACAGAAAGAGATTAGGGAGCAAGGATACGTGGGCTTTTGCTGACGCTAAATGATGTCTTTGATAAGTATTGACCCACACAGCGGCGAATCGAAGCCATGTGATTACTCACCAAGCTTTGAATAGTAGAAAATGGCTGCTAGTTTGCGTTTTTCATTTCTTCATATTTCATCCCATCAATAATAAGTCTTGCCTCAGGTCAAAATGGGCAGCATCGTCAACGGCAGCAACACCAAAGGCGCCATGGAACCGGCGTATCTTCGGCGAAATACGGAGCAGGGGAGGTACGATTTGGACTCTGTCAAGGCCGTTTTCGACGACTGCTTCATCGCACATGTCTCTTATGTTGATGATGACGGCTTTCCAGCATGTATGCCCATGCTGGCATTGGTGGCAAAGGAGCGGGATGTCAACGAGGAGATGGGGACACGAGACAATAACGGTGGCGGTGAAGTTGCCGTCTACCTGCACGGACACCCAAGCTCAAAGCTAATGGAGCTAGTCCGGAAGTCAAGCAGGGAGGAGGAGGCTTCTACCAATGGAGGCGAAACAAATGGTAATATTGCCAAGACAAACCCACTGGAAAAAGTAAAAGTGTGCATTACGGCCACCAAAGGTATTTTTGCTTGATCTCAGTTTTCAGCCAGGACGCTAATCATCTGTAGTTGATGGACTGGTATTATCTTCCGCTCCCAATGGGCATTCGCTGAATTATCGTTCCGCCACGATACATGGGACCTGTGAACCTGTCCGATCAAAAAGCACAAAGCGCAATATAATGCGCGCCGTAACAAATAAAATTGTTGCAAATCGTTGGGAGGAGGTGAACCCTGTGGCTTCGTTCCAAGTCAGCTTGGTGTATGTTATTAAAGTGACGATCGATAAGATGTCTTTTAAAACACGGACAGGTTTGCCTGGGATCCAGCCTCGAAATAGGGAGACGGATGGCCCGGATATCGGAACACCTCCATGGACGGGGGTTGTTCCGTTATGGGAGAACCTAGGAGACCCGATTGACAGCGGGTTGACTCCTGAAGCACAGGTATCAGACAATCTGAGGCAATACATTAGTAGCCGAAACCAAAAGCATGAAGGGTATGCCAAGCAGGCTGCAAAAGAATAGAGCTACCGGAATGGTTAGGGGTCCAATCAACAGACCAGGACTGATTACACTAATGATTACTAGAAAGCACATGCAAGATTTTAATGGCCATTAATATAGACGTTTGAAGAATTACAGCATGATGTCAAACATGAGTATCAAGACTCTGAGTAATACATTAATGATCGTTTTTCAATGGAGAGCAGTCATCGACATCTTTCTTTGTATCAATTTTACATAACATAGAGGCAATACTGGAATGATTTGTGTATTGTTCTCACTTAGAGATGCAATACATTATAACGTCCAACCATGATTTCTACGGGGTTTTGGGGCACGATGACATGTGAGAGCGCATATGGCATTCAACACTCACAAGGTGTAGTCTTATTTTTATCGTTTTAGCTTGAGATTTACAGTTTGACAATATAACTGCGGCGTGTTATTTTCGTACCACGGGCTTATGCTGAAGTATAGAAGCTGGACTCCCACAGACGGTGGAACCTCTCGTTGGGAAGGCCACCGCCAGCAAGACTTAATGCCCGCATGGTGTCGTACCACACCTGTATCGCACCCGGCAGCTATGGGCCCTTGAGGGGCCAGCCATGGCACTATACGAACTTTTTCTCAACATATTCCGTGCTCAGTCGCCGCCAGCATTTCCGCTCTCAAATTTGGCAATGCTAGCTATAATAATTCGACCTATACTCCTCCATCAAAGCTTCCGCGTGCAATTAGCCATTTGTTAGTTTGTTTTGTCACCCAGATTGGGGTCCCATGACCTAGAATAAGATATTTTCAATCCGCGGAAAATGCAATGACGTCAAGCAGCACATCAGGTCCCAAATTTGAGGATGTGTCGTCTCACTTGCCACCCTCACAGGAACAATGCATAATATGTCTTTCGCTATCGGACCGATGTAAATCCTTGAATCGCTAGACTTGAGACTATTGCAAATGGCCCGATAGCATATTGGCCGAGGATCCGTATTGACATATAAATTCAGTATTTCCTTCCCGTCTCGGTGGCCCAATTCTCCTCTTCGCCCAGATACAACTAAACTACACCTCAGCCATCTTAAGACTCTGGCCAACTTTCAAATATTCAATATGAAGGTCACATTTTTGCCTTTTCTTGCCCTGGCGCTTTCAGCATTTGCAGCAGAGTCTGGCTCTCTGTCTGACCGTTCGCCTCCTAAGGAAGGCCTGAGTTCGTTTAGCCAAGCGAAATGCGAAAGGATCGCTGCCAAAGCAGCGGAAAACCACCAGTTGAACAGCAAAAAATTCGACCGTCTCGTCAAGGTGAACGAGTTTTGCCGAGTAGCATTCGATAATGCCGGTCGTACGAGAGTAAGTAATTGTCTGAGTATGCCACGAGCTTTATCTAATGATTTGACCCACAGGGAAACTAGGCAATGGTGTATTAGGATGAAAAGAGAAAGACATGGGCAAAAAGGCGGCAACTCTTCAGAAGCCACGCTTGATAAATACCCCTTACTGAGTTATAACTTGCGGGAATTGGCCTTGACTGGGGACACGAGTCTACATCTTTGTCATAAGGAGGCCTTGTACCGACCTAGTGAGATCAGCTTAACCTGAATCCCAACTATCTCTTGTTAGGTGGAATAACCAGCTAGCTGCACCTCGTAAGTGTAGCGCGTCTTCCTTTCACGAAAGCGATTCGATCGGGATATTTGCAATCGAACAATTCAGTGATTGTCATACTTGGAGACCACCTACACGTGTCCTTCCATTTGCATAGATAGAACGACTTGACATCCTGTCTAGCATAATCAAAGCGAGCCTTTTCTGTTTTTCATTAAAAAGAAATACTCTATTTTCTGACCGGAATCAAATCTGAGACTGGACTTTACGTAGAATAGCAGAAGAGGCCTAGTCAGGACGGAATTTGTATAACTGCATGGTTGAGGCTTCAACATGAGTCGTGAGGCATGGAAGTGAGAAAGTCGGCCTGGCGACTTACACTGCCGGGTGTTGGTGATTATGCCCGACGGTCACGTGCCACAGTTTCCATCCTTAGGGTCAGTCTTACAACGTTTTTGCTCTGGTAAGCCTTGATAAGCATGAGAGAGTGAGCTAGCATCGGGGCAAGTGAGAGACAGGACCATGACAAAGAGAAACCTGGTGTTGTCCGATGCGTTGATTTTTGGACGTATCGTGTGGCTATTTTGATATGCGTTGAATAGTTAGACATGTTCGCGTGGTCGTCCGACCGACATCTTTGTGTGACACTTGGTAGTTCGCTCACCAAGACCGCGTGGTTTGCGGAGCGGGTAAGCAGTGCCCGCGTCGTCTTGTTCCTAACCCTCTTTTATAAACTGGACTAGTGGGTCGGCTCAGGCCAAGACGTCGGGATTACACATGGAGATAAACCACACTAAACCCAAACCGATGGCGACACAACGCTGCGCATCCAAGTCCGGGGCGGGATCCAGCAAGCGGGATTCAATTCGGCTAAAAGGTGAGAACTGACGCTTGTGCTTAAAAAAAGAAGTAAGCCAATGGCGGTGTGGATTCTCGCGCGTCGGCGTCTAAGCCCCGATTCCGCCCTTACCGCGTCTTATTTTTGGCTCGGGCTTGGACGCTATGGATGGCGGCCGCCGCCACTAGGGGAACTGCTCGTCTGACATCAGATACATCTCACTCACGACTCCAAAATGTTCAAGAACAATTCTTCTGTCGGTTCTTAACATTTATATTTTGGTCAATTTCGCCGTCATGTTGTAGCAAGTTCATCGTTCAAACATCTTCCACCAAGCCTTAACTGCTTCAAGACATTCTCCAGCCACACTCAAGGGATTTCCCCACAAAGTCAGATCGACATGAAGTTTACCTTCGGCATCTTTGTCGGCCTCGCCGCCATCACCTCGACCATGGCCGGAACCACCAAAGGAGTAAACGAGGGAAAATATTACGATTACCATGCAGACCCCGATGCTCGTGTCCTGTTGGGTCACACCGGCAACATCTTTCTTGCTGATTTCTTTTCGAAAGCCGGCAAACTTGCCATCACCCTCAATGAGACGGTCCAGGGTGACCCTTCCTGGGTGGCCTTTGCTCCACCGAACCGCCTTTACGCTGTCGATGAATTCTCCAACGCCCTTCGCTATTTTGAACTCGACTTGGAAAAGAACAAACTGCAGCTGATCGACAGCCAGAACGGAAGTCTTGGCGTTGTCCACCTCGAGTTTAACCACGACCAAACACGCCTTGTTGGCTCGGCCTTTGGAAATGGCACTGTTGATATCTGGAACATTGAGGATGGCAAGCTCGAGCTGATCAAGACTATTCCGTCAAAGGGTCAGCTGGGCCCCAACAAAGACCGCCAGGCCTCGGCCCACCCCCACCAAGCTAACCGTGACCCTTCGGGGCGTTTCTTTGCCGTGAACGATCTCGGAACCGACTCGATTCTCTTGATTGACTCCAAGCACGACGAGTTCACTCTCGCCTCCTTTGTCTCCGTCCAGCCTTCCGGATGCGGCCCCCGCCACGGTGTCTGGTTCCCCAAGGGCGCCCACGAGGCCACCCACTACGTCGTCGTCTGCGAAATCACCAACCAGGTGCTCGTATTCTCTGTTGAGTACACCAAACACAACATCGAGTTCACTCAGATCCAGACCTCGTCTACATTTGGCAAGGATTTCCCTCCTGCCAACGCCACCTCCGCCGCCGCCTCCGAAATCGTTCTCGCCCAGAATAACCGAGACATTTACATCTCGAACCGTCTGACCGGTAATGCGACAGACTCCATCGTTCACTTTAATGTGAAGCGCACGAAGTGGGGCGATATTTCGCTCAAGTTTGCTGATACCACATCCTCGGGTGGTATCAACCCCCGAATGTTCAGCCTCGGCCTGGAGGAGGATGTCATATTCTC
Organism: Calonectria naviculata; assembly: GCA_003031705.1. Taxonomy (NCBI): domain Eukaryota; kingdom Fungi; phylum Ascomycota; class Sordariomycetes; order Hypocreales; family Nectriaceae; genus Calonectria; species Calonectria naviculata. The sequence goes on from NAGG01000092.1 coordinate 26,216, forward strand.
AGCAAATCTAGATGGCGATCTAGGTCTTGCAGCCCTTCAAGTCTGGGAGGATGGCTCTTTGAAGGAGGAACCAATTGCCAGTCTCGCTGGGTCCATTTTTGGTGCACCTGGCGCGGGGCCCCAGTTTGCTCAGCAGATTGCTTAGATGACATGACAAGACTACTGGTTCTGTAAAACTCTACATCATTCTTTATTTTAATTTTTTTTTTTTTTAATTATTGGTGGTCATCTTTCTTAATTTGTGGCGTAGTTGGAGTCATAAGCATACACACTTAGTTTTTGAGAATATTTTACGGTTAAATAGATTGTCGAGGCTGATCTCGTTTTTACTTAGCATGGAGGGGAGAAAGTCTATAATCAATTAGATATTACAATGTCGGTTTTCAGTTGCCTGGGGCGTCTAAAGTAAGATTTGAGTAATTTCCATAACGTACGTGTATTACTTCTCAGCTTACTCAACTCTTAAATGTCTCGAGTAGTTCAAGTCCTGTCTTCGTGACACTATTTAAAACTTACTTTTAAACTTTTCTGACGGTAATCTATGCAGTAGAAACCTTGACTGATGGTGAAATGCGATGTCTCAACAAACTGACGCTAACATACGGTCATCCCTAGTCGATATTGAACCCACATGGCAGTTATAAAGGTATTAGGATCATTTCACTTCCCTCGCCGTACACTGAACGTCAGAGTCCTAGCAAATTCAAACCCAAGTCCCAATAAACGTAGAACGTGTCAAGACTTTAACGCACCACGCACGACGGCATCTGTATAGGGTAATGGTCACTAGTTTTGGAGTTTCCAGTACTAAAATTAGTCTGACGTAACATTATGCATCTAATTTAGGATGAGCGGAAGGGTATTCAGAGGTAATCGATTCTTATCTACCTGTGTTATGAACCTTTTTCTCAGCGTGACTTGTTGCGCATGCTTGTGTCCGCATCTGACCCGAATGAACTAAGCCACAAAAACCTTTGCTCATGATTCTGCATTGCAACAATGAGTCAGGCCGACAACTTTGTTTGTATTGTTTCGGCCAAAAGGCATAGCCCCTTTTAATACGAAGCTCATGTGCCTTTAATTGGATGCGTTCATGTGGCTGGCAAGCGTCTTGTGTGGCGACGCGCGGAAGAAGCCACGTCCCACTGTAGACACAACCAGGGTTGGGACGAATATATTCGTATATCCCAATTACGGGGTAGACGATTTGATTAGACCTAAATACAAGGTTAAGCCTAGTGTTTATCAAAAATGAGCTTGATACCCCGCCACCTTTGCTCCGTATTAGCCATCGAGCTTTCATTGATGGAATCGTACTAACTCGCCCCACCGACTATCAGATCAACGCCAGTGCACGCGCCAAGCCCCGGCGCAGGGCAACAGCCCAGCGGAACTTTGACCCATCATTTAGGCGAAACATTGCCGGCCCCCTTGGCCTAGACTTGGCATTGGACGCATCGTACTTGCCTCATGGTAAACGCCGCCAAGGGTCAAAGCATCGGCCAAGCCGCTGACATGGGATGCACACGTCAACTTCAAGGTGGCCGAGTCGAGCAGAGCAGAGCAGAGCACCGACCTCGACTGCGAGATATAAAGATGAGATTGTAATTCGCCATTCTGTCTCAAGATATCTTACTACACACAGAATCTCATTGCACACAGTCTCTCATCAATACTACACCTACAAACCACCCGTCAAGATGCCTGAAATGACCCCCCCTCAGCAACAGGAGACCATGGATGTCTCTGCTCCTGGATCCCTTGTGGCCGAGCAGCCCGTAAGCATATCCTCTCCCCAGTCGAGACCGTCGATCTAAGTTTCCCTCCAGTCTACCGAACCCCAGATGGGCTTCGTGAGCATGCGTGGTGGCCTTGTTCCCGATGAGTGTGGTTGCGACTGCTGCTGCTGTGGCTGTGGCTGCGATGACAGCAACCCTTAAGGGCCACCCGGCGGCTATGGTAACCACGTCATACCTCCTTACGTACAGCAAACCCGAGAACCATCAATGCATTAGAGACCTACGTTGTGATATAAAGTCATGGGGGACGAGGATAGACTGCGGTGACCATCCAACCGGCATCAATCAAACATGGCGCAGCTCGAACACTTACTGAATTATTGGATGTATTTGGGATAGATAGCATTGTTATGGGGATGGATAATTACTGATTTTGCTCTGAGATGTTGTCAACCTCTATTTTCCATCATCTGACGTGAAAGTTGTCCGGAATACTGGCGTTGGATTGAACTATTTATCTGTTGGATACACCTCGTTGCATCAACTCTGTAACGTCTCGTGTCCCCTCCACATGCCGAAAATAATCCAATGCCAGTTTTCAGTACCTGTGTTCACTTTCCGCGCACGCGTCATTTTCCTCATTCGGCTACCGGCGGACACCAGCGGTGACTCGCTCCAGCGGTGGAAGTGATCAACCTTTCAAGCCATGGATCAGGAGTAACACAAATCTTATTTAGCGATGCTTTCATGCAGGAGCTTTCCGCCTGATGCGGTTTGGTTCCGCGACACAGCTTGTACCTGCCTTTCAGAGGCGGTGTATACCAGTGATCAAGTGAATAGACATGCAAAAGAAGCTTGGAATCGTATTTGATTGCGTGAAAATTACCGCGTAGCCCACGTGTTCGGTTTCGGGAGGACCCTCCTTTTTACCACAACTGGACAGTTACCGAGGCCCGCTATTTAGGCTGAGCATTGACTCGTAGGGCAGCCCAGGCTAGGGTATCCTGGTATGCTTTATTACGATGTCCCTGTCAATCCCCACCTCGATGAGGCCCTATACGATGTGTTCAATCATCATTTCACCTGCGCGGAACATTCTTTTGCAGGTGCAAGCCTTCCGCTTGAAGCCTACCTCGTACTCAGTGTGCCTGAATATGCATCTCAGATCAGCAATGTCTTGATCCTTGGGAAGAATATGGTCGCGCGTGGTTCCCCAGACATCAAAATTCGGAGCCGTAGCAGCGCGTCATGATTTTGCCGACTGTCTTGTGTTTCACCTCGATGATTGAGATTGAATGCCTTACGCTTGCGGATAACCGTTCAAGTTCTAAACACAAGGGGCGCCTACTACGTCTTATTTGATGGGAATCTGTATTTTCTAGCAGGGTTACCGATGGCTGGTCGAAAAAGAGATACAAATACATTCAGGAGTTTTGGTGGTCAACGAAGAGTTTGGGAAATGAGCATCTGATTTAGAAACAACATGAGTATGCAGCTAGCTATTACCCAAACATTGCGCTGGCCAATACGTCTTTATTTCAGATTATGCCGATACTCGGGATTGGGTAATTCGAAGTAGTCAACCAACGCATAAACATATTTTTGAATAATTCCCGTGGTCATTGACGCATAATTCCTAGTGGAAGTGTAGTTTCGGCTAGAATAATCATAGCATATCTAGCAAGGCTTGTTAAAAGTAGTCAAAGAGAGTGAGGTTTCAGGATGCTTACAATCCTAATGTAGTGCAGCCATGTATAAAAGCCTTGTCACCAAACCTAATTACAAAGGGCAAAAGCCAGGAGGAAATCATGAGATAGATCATGTTTGTGCCACTCAGATTAAAAGACATCTCATTGCCGCTCACTATGCCCGCGAAGACTGCAATGGGCAATGTCGCAAAGGCAATATCAATGGACGATCCCAATGTAAGCTGCACGGCATCGTCCATCTTGTTTCCTGCGGCGGCCCCGACTATCTCCTTCAAAATAGGAAAAACTCCGAGGAGTGGAAGAATTATGAAGTTGGTTGTCCCTGAAGTAATGGTCCTCTGGTGTGAAATAACAGTTAAGCTCTCCACAATAGTGATTGTAATAACAACACTAAGAAATGTAAAGATGGGAACTCCGAAAAGCGCGATAAGGGTGCGCCTCTGAGAATAACTATCGCGTTGGTTTGGATTTTCAGCAAATTCCATACACTGAAGTTGGCCTAATAATGGAGTTCCTGCTTCTGGGGGACCATGGTGGGTATGATACCGCAGGATGATCCACATGCAGTAGATTAGGAAGAAAATAACTGAAGCTCCTCGAGATACAACTAAAATTGCGTTTGTTTTTTCATCAGAACTTGCATCGCTTTGATCCAATACATAGTAGTGGAAAAACGTCAGGGTTGTTACGGCGGCGAAGACGAGGGGAAGTACGATGTATGATCTGGCGACGTCGGATGATACCCATTGACGGGGCCTTTGTCGTGAATAATTGATATCGCGAACTCCGGATATTACAAATGAGAGACCGATTCCCTAGAATGTCTGAATAATGAAAAACCCAAAAGATAGGACAGCGCTTACCAGAAGTGAATAGGACACGAAAGATCCAGTGATGAAAGATTGCGCGACTTCTAACTCGGCTTTAAGTACACATATAACACTGATCTCGAGCAGGACTCAGTCAACATTGATTACTCATCCAAATAGCAAGCATTGCTAACTAGTGACGGTAATAGGTTGGAAAGTATTGCGTTAATTACGCCTTCCGGCAATCTTGATTGTCCAGGGCCACGTCCCGGGGTAGGCGACAAAATTGAGGCCGTAGAGTCCTCAATTGAGATAATGAGTAGCTTGCTTGTCGGAATCAGGGCCAAACAGTGTGTGAAAAATACAAAGTAATGGCTCCAATGAAGAGCCTTAGCGACCAACCCAATGGGAAGAAATATGAGGAGCAGAGAGATGGACCATGCGGCTGGAGAAGACCATCGGACCCACCATCTACGGTCCAATGATGACGGTATGGAGCGGTTGAGCCGGTCTGTGATGTCTTGGGGTGGCATTCTCCCCAAGCGAGTCAATTGAATAAAGAGAGTAGGGAAGACGGAATCAAGATGAACAAACGCGAAGAAAGGCGAGCAAAATGAGAAGTGTATGTGGAGTTTTGGGGGCCGTTTGTTTCATGATATTTCTATCTTATTGGCTTCGTATGTAGGGTTGTAGCTGCATTGTGCCCAGCACAGCCACGTCAGCATTGCTTGGCTCAGCCGTTGTCAGCCTGATTCTAGAATGTGCCCAGAAATCAACCCATCTCGTGTCATCTCACTGTGAATGAAACCAAATTCTTGCGATTCCTTCTCTTCCTTCATTTCTGTAGTTGTCGGTGACAAGAATGATTTTGGACGCTGTGGGTGGCCTCTCGCTGGCTGCAAACATCGCGCAGTTCACTGAATATGCCTTGGCTCTCGTCTCCGACTGTCGAGAAATTTACGCCTCCGTGGATGGAGCCAAGCAGGACAACATAGACCTTGAGAATGTCATTAGCTCGATCAAAGAACGACATCAGCAATTACAAGAAGCTTGTTCCATCGCAGATGAGCAAGCCCTTCCCAAGAAGATTTCGCGTCTGATTGAGTCATGCGAGCCTTCAACCAAAAAGCTTCTTGTCATTTTAGAGAAGATCAAGGCTAAAAAAGGACGCCGATTCCAAAGGCTAGAGGGAGTCCGAGCCGCCATCGCATCTTCCATACACAAGGACACACTTCATTCCTTTGAAACACGACTGCTCAGTATTGAAGATGAGATTAACCGGGAAATGGTTAAAACTCTTACGTAAGATATTTTCGAGCCTTGCATTCCGTCCTGCATTAATAGTGCTAACATAAACCAGGGATAGACAGTCCGATATCATGTTGCTATTGCGTCAATTACAGGAGTCACATGAAGCCAGAGGCCTGGGCATCAAGAGCCAATTGGAGACACTCAGGAATGAGTTACTACAAGATGCAGCCGTGATATCACGAAAGCAACTCGAGTGTAATGGAAGGAGTTTCGAAAATTTGATCCAAAAAGTTGAGCAGCTTCATCAAGAGATCAAAGAGGTTGAGCTGGATCAAAACTTCCTACAATCCCTCAACTTCGAAGAGCTCAAACAAAGGGAATATCGGATCAAAGAGGCCACTAAGGATACACTTGACTGGGTCTTTACAGATAATACAAGCTTTTCAGAGTGGCTAGCATCGAAGAAAGATGTGTATTGGATTGAGGGAAAAGTACAGTGAGACGATTACAGACGTAATGGGGGCACAAAGCTAACAATTATCAAGGCAGGTAGTGGGAAGTCGACTCTGATGAAGTACACGTGTCATCATCCCACAACTGTTAAACACCTAACGGGTTGGGCAGGAGAGTCCCGTTTGGTTACTGCTCGTTTCTTCTTCTGGAACTCTGGGCTTCCAATGCAAAAGTCGCAACGAGGCCTTCTACAGAGTCTTCTCTATTAAATATTTAACAGCTGTCAGGAGCTGGTCAGGCTTGTGCGCCCGGAGCATCTACCAAATTACTGGGATATTGAGGAGCTATCTCAAATCATCCATAAAGTTGTCTCTCAAGGCACGTCGTCAACAAAATACTGTTTCTTCATCGACGGAATGGATGAATACGAAGGTGATGTCAACGATATAATATCAGCGGTAAAGGCTCTCAGCCAATTGCCCTCAATCAAGATTTGCGCTTCAAGTCGCCCGTGGACTCCATTCACAAAGGCCTTTGACCGCGATGGCTACAAACTGGTGCTGCAAGACTTTACAAGACAAGATATGATCAACTATGCAGAGAAGGAGCTACTAGGGGATTCCATATTTCAACGTTTAGCAGATGGCGACTCATCTTTTACCAATTTGCCAACTAAGATTGCGCTGAAAGCTGAGGGAGTCTGGCTATGGACCTTCCTCGTCGTTCGCAACCTCCTAAGCGAACTTTCAGAGGATACGTCATTTCATGATATCGAGACAAAGTTCAATAGTCTCCCGACAGAGCTTGAAGACTATTACGAGAGAATCCTCTCAAAGCTGAATTTGTTTGATCGCTTGGAAGCTGATAAAATATTTTTGACAACCATCGATGCAGCAAAGCCGCTTCCAGTTTTGGCATTACCGTGGATATTGCTATCTCAGGACGATCCTTGGTTTGCTACTTCTGCTCCGATTGAACCCATTCCAATCACACATATTGAAACGTTGTACAATAACTGGCGTACCTGGCTCGGGAATCGCTGTGGTGATCTCTTGGAGATAAACATATACTCCTCATCGGTACCCGTTTCAAGGCACAGAGTCGACTTCCTTCATAGAACTGTTAGAGACTGTTTGAACCGATCGCACCAAAAGGATCTCCGCCAACGTGTTCCTTCAGATTTCGATAGTCGACAAGTATTGTGCAAAATCATGCTCAGACTACTCAAGGGCCTGGATGTGGAGGATGATATCGCAACGAGAACCGAGGCCATATTGTCCATCGTAGACGAGCTTCTGTACTACTGTCGAGAGGTCGACCTACTTAGGGATACAGATGTCGATCTAATTGACGATATCAACCTCGTTGTCAGCGAGTACTATCGAAGCCACCCAAACCACTGGACGAACGCTCGAGAATTCTACCAAGATGACTATTTTGATGATTTTGGGCAATGCTCATTCATCGCGCTAGCCATTCAAGCAAAGCTGCGAGGCTACGTATCCGCCAAGCTCGATGAACACCCACAATTGTTGAAAATTAAGATTGGGCGCCCACTTCTGGACTACGCCCTACGTCCGCCGCGAGTTGTAGACTCAGAATTCATGTATGAAGTATAAAGACAAGATTCACCTATGTACGTCGAGACAACTCTTGTCAAGACACTTTTGCGACATGACGCAAGCCCGAACGAACCGGTCTTCATTTATCCAGACCCTGAAGGCGGAACGCAAACAGTTTGGGCCCTCTTCTTACGCTTCTGCCATGATAATCGTATGAAGGCGCATCCAGCTGCGTTGCAGTCATGGTTTCGTGCTGCAGAAATACTTATTGCGCACGAAGCCAGTCCTCATGTGCAAGTTGTTCTCGAGGACCGTTCCTCATCTGGAACAGCTAGACTGAAGAGGAAGGTGACATATGTGTTGTCTGTTGCCGAAATATTGGCAAGCGTGTTCCCGTCTTTCAAGTCGCGGCCCTTGATCAGGCAGCTTGTTGATGCGCATGTAAAAAATTGCAAAAGCAGTTGGAGTTACTGACTATGGTGGGGTTCATCATTGGCGAAATGGGAAAATGATCAGATGAAAGTTTTGGAAAATGAGCGTTCCTAGGGCAGAGTTAAGACTCATATTTTGGTACCTGTTTACAGTTGATTCAAATAGCATATGCCTTCGTCAATTAGGAAACATAAGATTCTCATAAGAAAGCTCGTCATTTTAACCAATTTAATTCATTCATCTCGTAGCTCACAGCAATGATGCTAAACCTATAACGATACACCTTCCCCATTATAACCTCCCACAAGCTATTCACAAATCTTTAGTTTATCAGACGAGGCCATAGTGCCGCTAGAGTGACTTGATTTCTTGCCTTCGATCTTTGGAATGACGTCGGCAAGAAATTTCTCTGCTCGTGATGTATAATACTGTGCTCGGTCTGTCTGGTCTGTCGAATAGAGTATGTCGAGGAAGACATTCTGTGGTTTATATATCGCGCTACTTGCTTGTGATGAGGCTTTACGCGCTCGCTCGCGATCAATCATCTCGTTACTGGGGTTAGGGTTAGGGTTAGTACTCATTGTGATTACGCAGCTAATTTGTATAAAACATGAGCTGGGTTTGATTAGGGTGATTGCACCTAGTGCCTTAATTGATCGTAATGAATAAGAGGGATGAACAGGAGCATGATGCAAAATGAGTACCGTAATTTTGGGGAGGGGTGGAAGGGAACACACAAATGAGCCATTTTGTCCAATAGTCTGTAATTGCAGGGAGTAAGACGTTGAAGAGTCTTTCAGCCTAGTGAAGTGGAACTTGTGTGAAAGAATTGCTTGTACGCGTAGGAAAATTCACCGATTATAAGATATTGACGTTGAATGCGAGGCGTGCAGTGTGAGGGAGCTGGTTGTAACTGTTTTGTTGACCACACGTAGACTTGGGCTGGAACATCGAGGGAATTTATAATTGGCGAAGAGGTGAAAGAATGACAGCAAAATATGGTTCAAAGGCGGACATGTCATGGATCGCAATCATTAAGGCATATCTGCTTCAGGGCTGGGTCCGTCCTGTTCTGTCACAACACGGGAGAACGGGACTCCGGGTGGGTGGGGACCGGAATTTGGATTGGATGGCAGCCACTGAGCGTTAACGGCCCCATAATTTTAACGGCATCAAGTCGGTGCCACCTATGAGGCAGCTGATGCTGACTGTGCCTGTTTGATAGATCACAAGTTACAGCAGTGCTAGCCGTAAGCCGTTGAATCTGGGTGACAAGCAGCTAGGTTTGCAGATGTGTCCCTCAGCGTGGGTCCAAAATTTGGACGAGATCCAATCACTTCGCACTTTGGAACACCTCGGACACCAGCTATACCACGGCCAATCACCAGGCCGTCGTCTTGCGCAGCGAAATTTGGAATTTGGAATCTGGCCAGTCGGATCAGACCAACTGGAGCGGGGGGGCTGTGCTACTGAACCCCTGTTGGCCATGTTGGCAAGGACAAGAAGGATGGAGTGGGTCTGGACACTCAAAATTTGGATATCGTCCAATGATAGTCATGTCAGACGACTAACGTCATGGGCGCAGTTGTGGTCTTTCCGGCTGCGCACATATCCCACCAAGTGAGAAGTGCCTAAAAATCGATAACATGAGTCTCGGTTTGCCTACATGTACAGCTCCCTCACCTCCTCCAGACAAGTCGGAGCAAGATACCAAAAGCCATCATTCCATGCTTCCCCATCTTCACAATGCCCCGCAAACTCGGAAACGACACAAACGAGTGGGTCAAGTTCAAGGATGAGATCTGCGAGCTGTACTCTTCCCATAAATTGGATGGGCCAGGTGGAGTCATTGAACTCATGAAAGAGCGCCACAAATTTACAAGATCGTGAGCCTTCCTGAATTTGCCCAAAACATCATCACCCATCGGCTCTCTGCTAAGTTAATTTTAGGAAAGGACAATATGTGTCTAAACTGCGGGACTGGAACATGTCTAAATACTCAAAGGGAGCATCGTCAGGAGATTGGAAAGCAGCGAGTTACAAAGTCATAAAAGCCAAGAAACTCGGCAAAACGGTTCATCTTTATCATCAAGATAAGCTGGTTTCTCAAAAGGTTATCCAAACTAGGGGATACCTGACAAGTATGGATCAGAAAGCCTTTGAAGGTACGCCGATGCTATTCGTTTCTTACTCGGCAAACATTTAATGTTTCAGCAGCTTCATCTCCACGCACACCCGAGGAATTCACGATATCCGTCCAGTCACCTGGGCCGTCCTTTGAATTAAATATGCCCTGCAGTCATCTATGGGATACCTTGGCAGACTCCATTCGTATATGTGAGCAGAATTCATTATCACTATGTTAATGCTGGCATGGGCTGACACTTGTATCCTCAGTCAGAGATCGTTCGAAGAGCCAAGACATGTCGATTGGGGCATTCCATTACTTTCAATATCAGAGCAAGCAGCCATGGTTGGCATACCTTCCAACTTCTCAAAGCCTGTCTGCTGTCATTGATTCCGAAAATAGAGTGAAACATGTTAACATTGAAAATTGGTTCAAAGTTGTCACGTACGTTCTCTCTAATAAGCATTTTACACATATCAGTCCAAGAGGAGTTGGACAAGAGTTACTCAAAGCTTTAAAACATTTCGACGCTCTTAATCTTTTGGCATCCGTCCCAACACTGCAACTTCCTAGCTTCCAGGCCTTGAACGAGGGTGTTTTTCGGCTGGCCATTGAGGCTCAAGATGTAGGAGCAGTTTACTGCATGCTTGAAAATGGCACAAATCCAAATGCACACGTTTGCCATCACCCTGATGCTCCAACCAGCGAAGGCATCACGCCTCTTCAATTTGCCTTGTTAGCCGGAAATCTAGAAATGTCCAAGCTACTCGTTGATCATGGCTCAAAGATCGATCATCCACACAGTGGGTGGAAGAGCAGTGCCATAGTATTGGCAATTATTGGCTGGCGCCACAAGCTGGAGACCCGCATTGTCAGCGAGGAGCAGGAAGAAGATGAAGATATTGCATCACAAAACCGTCACTCTATCGTCCGTTTTGTCAAATACCTCATGCTTAACGGCGCGATAGTAATTTCCAATGACCTTGGAATTGGAAACCCGTACTTAAGACGGAACTCCAACGAATCCCACATTGATGCGGTATTTGACCACTGGAACACACCACTCATCATCGCATCAAGATATCAACTCAAGGACCTTGTTGAGACGTTTCTGGATCTTACAGCCTCTACTTCCTCTTCAAACATTCTAGAGTTGAACGGGGCATTTGCTATCTCTCTCTCCCAATGCTCAAGTCGGTGTTTATCACAAGAGTATGGATGTCACTCAAGACGACAACCAACATCCCGCCCACCAGTCTTTCCTCTGGAAATCGTATCTCGACTCTTAGAGGTTGGAGCGGATGTAAATTGTGATTGTTTCGTCGAATTTAATTATCCTTACAGGAACTGTTTAGAGATTCTAACATTCTCATCGGTTTGGAGTAAGGAGGCAGCCAACGTTCTATTTTCCCACGGGGCAAAACCCGAGTATCAATTATTGCGCCTCGTAAATTACATCAAAGATGAATCCTTTTCTGCGCACCTTTCCCCACTTATAGCTGGGATCGTTTCCGCAGAATGTCTAATGGAATGTCTTCAGATGTTGGGAACTGGAGAATTCGTTGAAACACTCCAATATTTTGACAGCCTTCTTGACGGGAACCTGCTCTACGAGTTTTTAATCCAGGTTTTGGTGCAGCACGGGCCATATTTATTGCATATATATGTCCCGTCTTGCAACCAGTCGTCTATGATAGTCTCGAAACTCTTATCTGAACTCATGTTGATGTCACATGATACCAAGAGTTTCAGACAGATGTTATCAGCACTTAGTGCAGTTTCACTAGATGTTCTCCTGCAGACAAATGGAGGACAATTTCAAACACTCGTCAAACACATTTCCCAGCTGTCTACAGGTTTCATTCACATGTCAGTGGAGCAACGTAATGTGCCACTGACAGTGTATCTCATCAGAGAGGGGCTAAATGTCAATGACCTTGTGATGGCTGAACACAAGCATCTCTATACTACAACGACTTACCTTACAACCGCCCTTTGTACCGCCATTGGGCTACGTGACGATATCACGGTGCGAGTCTTAATTGACCAAGGTGCAAAATGTGATTTGGCAGTTGGCCAATGTGCCTGTGGCCATATCAGCTACTGCAGTGCTTTGATCAGCGCTGCTGAAATTGGTGACGTTGAATGGATCACCAATCTCATTGAAATGGGAGCTGATATCAACGTTCACGGGTCTTCTGGGTCTGGAAATCAGTCGCGCCCGCCAAAAAAAGTGCAAGACGTGCAATATTTTTGCACCTGCAATTGCGTAACACCTTTAACCTCATATATTCAAAACGGCGAAGACCTAAACGTTATCCAAGGTCTGCTAGAACTAGGTGCAAGTCCAAACCAGTTCCAGCCAGGTGCAGGGTTTTGCTATCACCCTACACCACTCGGTGCGCTGTCTTACAATTCTAGTCTCAGTGAAGATTTCAAGATGATGGCGGTAACCGCATTGCTTGACAGTGGCGCAATTCCATTGGATGCTACTGCACTCATAGCATTCAGTCAGGTTGGTGAAGAACTTCCACTTCGCATCATTCTGCAAAGAATTGCGTCTCATGACTGGTCCGGTCACATCGAGAATGTTGCTGGGACTGTAGCCTTAATGCAAGCAATTAAGCTCGGCGACATATCCCTCACTAAGGGTATCTTAGAACGGGGGATTTCTATCGTACCAACTATGGTCGCTGACCTCCAGCTTTTAATATGCAACGCAGTTGCTGTTAACCACGTTGAGCTGATTAAATTATTGTTTGAACATGGGATCAGACCAAGCCAATGTGAACATACACACTCCATTCCACTTATGCATACAAGATCATGCACAGCGTTAGAAAAGGCTTCGAGTGAGGGCTATTTTTCTATGGTTGATTTTCTAATCTCAAACGAGGCTGAATGGAATAGCTCGCGTCTCGCAATAGCTCTGAAGCTTGCGCTCCAAGAACAACATTTCCACATTGCAACACTCTTGATCGACAAGGGAGCAGATATCAACGCACCGCCTTCTTCTGAATGTGAAAGCACTTGCTTGCAAATAGTCGCTTCAGGTGGGGGGGGCCTAAAATGGGTGAAGCAGTTAATTAGGTGTGGTGCGGACCCTAATATGCCGCCTGACCCCAATGCGGAGGGGGCAGCCACCGCGTTGCAACATGCGGTATCGAGTGAACACCTTGACATGGTGAGATTTCTTGTTGAAAATGGCGCAGATGTCAATGCAAAGCCGGCCGCGAAAAATGGTCACACGGCTCTGCAGTTGGCAGCCCTCGGTGGCCTTTGCCCTATCGCCGAATATTTGATACGACACGACGCAGATGTCAACGCGGCACATGTGGAAAATGATGAAATCACTGCCTTGGAGTGTGCGGCAGGCAACGGACGGCTTGACATGGTGCAGTTGCTTCTCCATCACGGTGCTGGTTGTGGAGATGAAAATTTGCATTGTCGAGAAAACGCTTGCAAGACAGCGGAGGAGCGTGGTCATTTTGCGATTCGAAATTTGATTAAAGGACAGTTTCAGCCCTGACAACCAGGCTATCTCCTTTCTCCTAAAAAGAACACACATTATTCTATTCCACCTCGGATTTCAAGTTGTCAGGCCAAGGAAAATCTGCATCCAGCTATAAAACCTTGTCCACGTCTTGAGACCCATTAAGTAGCATGGGATTCGGAGCTGGAATCATGGTTAGTCTTTTTCCCGACAGGTGGTGACTGATTTTTGGAGTGACGAAGGAGAATACTGACTTTTGTATTGCAGCCAAGCAACTCCCCCAACAAAATACATGGCCAAAACTAACATCCAGAAGAATTGATAAATGATATTCTCGATATCATCATCCGTAAGGAGGGCGGCCAAAAGAATCCAAGAAATCACTGTCGCAATGATTGCAAGGATGTAGTAAGTCCGATATCTTTGCCGCCCATGCGACTTCTCTTCTGCAGGTGAGATGGCCTCCTCATACATGTTGCCTTGGTTATTTGATGGCTGGATATTGGACTGGAACAGTATGCATATACGGGGCTTGGTGTTGGACTTGGTGACAGTAATTGTGATTTTGCTTTCGTGGTCGCGGTAAGTGAGGCCGCAGTGTGGATGATGAATATGGGTGGTTTCTTTGGTAATTTTATGGTGTATCGTTGCGTTTGGTATTGTGATGAAGAAAGGAATCAGAGTTGGCCATGGAAGGCGTTTTATTTTTGTAACCACTGTCAAGGTTTTCCAGCGGGTCATCTCCATCATGTTTCCTGAAGTGAATGGAAATGAATACATTAGACTTCTCCAATGCATGGTAACATACATTAGCTCATACGTTTTACTCGTAAACGGCTGCCTGTTGCGGCCAAGGCAAAATTAGCTCCGAGGCGCAGGGCTGCATTGTTCAACCCATTTGTTTAGGAATCTGTTGTCTTGAGGCTCCTCAGCCTCTAACCTACCTGACCTGGGTGTTTTCCATTTGACCAGAGAAAATAACGAAAAGTGATCTATTGGTAATTTGAAACCCAAGTCTATGGTAGAATCGGAAAGGGATATGCTATCGCTGAGAACGTACGGAGTGGTGAGACAAACTTCCGCCTTGCACATGGAGGCATCCGAAAACTTTATGCGCGCATCCAGGCTCGACATTACCAAACATTACCAAACATTGGTTCCGTTGTCTTTCTTTTTCGAGCGTCCTGTCGACGCTTAGCCCGCAATTAGGCGCGAAACTTTTGACGTCGCCATTCGCGAGCACTGCCCTAAAAGCAACAGATGGTCTCCGTTCGGGCACACCAACATGACTCAAACAGATGTGTTGCCACTACTGAAAAGCACCTTGGTCAATATGACACCGATGTTGATACTCAAAAGGAACCGATCAAGATCAAGGCATTGACGGAAAACTTCATTTCCCTTGTGCTGGGCCTGTTTGGCACCAATGTCACCGCCATCAATGCTGACATAGCCACGTCTACGTGCGATACCGTGTTGCATAATTTTATCCCGTTTATTTATTTCATTTTGCAAGGTTGTAATAATGGCTTAATGCAGTGTGGTCAGAATCTCGGCACATTATTCAAAAATGAATGTGCAAGTCAAGCATTTCACACCAGCCTGACTAATTTGAACGCGGGAATTGTACGTTCTTCACATATTCCATCATGAAATAGATTAACTTATGGCTTACAAATGAGTGTAACAAATGTAATTCTTCGTGAAGGAAATCTACCAGTAGGGGCGCATTGTTCAAGAATTTGGGTCACCCACTTTTAGTGGTCGAATGCGCAAATCGCCGCCATTGGTCAGTTTTCCCGAAATCCTCACCTTGGGAAATGATCACTCGGCCTTCTGACCGTGATCGGATTTTCAAAATTCGACACACCACTAGGGCCAAAGGTATTTCAATTTGGTTAACTATTTTTTAAAAGTTTACCGACTCTTAATCGACAAAGTGGCCCAGGGAATTCATTGTTTCATCATCCTATAGGCCAGCAATGGTCCCGATTCTCGCCTCCTAGTCACCGAGCTCAGAGTGAGTCGCAACCAGGTGACTGTCTTGCCTGACTTTAGTTCTAAGGCTATTTACCAATCAATTACGTAAAAGGAAATTGTATCATTCGGCAGAATGCACTATGGAAACCGGACATAATCGATCCCCCGGCCCTTCGCCAGAAACAAGCCAATCAGCCAAACCCCGAAAATCTCGTATGTTACCTTTTCCTTTTTGTATTTCCAGGTCCTTTGACAATTCTGCATCACATCCTCATTTCCATTCTTTCCGCCTAATTATCATAGATGGGAAAGCCTGTATCTCATGTCACCAGCGTAAAGTCCGCTGCGACATCACCACAAAAGGTTCTCCGTGCTCCAACTGCCAGACCCAAAATAAACCAAGCTGCCATCTCTACGAAAGGAAAAAGGCCCGGCAGGCCCGTGCTCGAAGCAACCGGCAGAATATTGCTCTTAGGCCTCTAAATGAGGATGCATTAAATCCTGTTATCCAGGCGGGCACGAATGCCCCATGGGTTACTCCCTCCACTCAGGACCACCCTCACTTTGTACTAGGCATGGCACAGAAAGCGTCGTCCCACCGCCATAAGTCGGATCCTAAATCGCAATCCCCGGATTCCAGTGATCAGGAGCGCCAGGATGAACAAGCTACCCGTAATCTCGCAGATCTCATCGATAGCGGGTTTGTTAAATTGGCCGAGTTTGATTCGAATCACCGCATATCTTTCATTGGCAGCGAATTTTCCAACTTGAACTACATGGTCCGCCAGCGTACTCAGCACGCCAATCCCAATCAGCTACATTTCGGCAGCTGCTACCTTTCGCAACGAGCCAACCACGTGCCCGCCGAAGCACTTGAGTTGCCTGAGAAATCTCTAGCCGACAATTTGATTCGAGCCTACTTTACCCGGATCAATCCAACATGGCCAATCATCGACGAAGATGACTTCATGGACAAGTACAGGTCCAATGACCCTCGGCGCTCTGTCTCTCTCCCTCTCCTTTACTCTATCCTCCTGGCTGGCGCCCACGTGTCAGCGACTGAAAATAATGAATACAAGTCATTAAAGTCTCTTTTCTTTCGTCGCGCCAAGATGCTCATCGATGGCCGCTTTGAAAAGGATAGAAAAATCTATATCCAAGTCGCTCTGCTGATGATTTGGAACTGCGACAACCTAGAAGACATTGTTTCCAATTCGTGGTACTGGGTTGGATTTGCAACGCGGACAGCGTTAGGCTTAGGACTACACCGCGATGCCTCCCAGTCGAGAATGTCTGATGATACCAAACGCGAATGGGTTAGGCTATGGTGGGTTCTCTTTCAGTGGGATGTCTTGGTATCTATAGCATTCGGCCGACCTCAAGCCATGTAAGTTACCTTATCGTAGGTCTTCCTTGTGCTAATCCTCTAGCAGCCGCCTTGATGAGTCTGACGCTCCAGCCCTTCAAGAATGCCACTTCAAAGGAATACCGGGTGCCAATATCGCCTACATCCTTGCTCAGACTCGCTTGTGCATCATCATGTCCAAAGCAATGCGTCAAATCACAGCACTGTCGTCCACTCCAAGCGGAAGGTCAGAGGCTAGAAGACAGGCTGGGGTGACTCTTGCTGAATTTATCACCCAGCTGCCTGCCTCGCTTCTTTCAACCCAGCCACAGGCTGATACCTGCCAATTATTTCTTCATCTTACTTATAACAACTTTTTGATTCTTCTCCACCGGCCACCTCCCCAGACCAACGCCCAGGCTGGAGAAGATGAACACAATACCAAGATTTGCTGTGATGCCATCGCAGTGATCACTTCCATCTTTGAATCCATACGTGTGAAATCGGGCTTGAGTGAGTTGGCGCTACCATCCATGTACACACTATTTACAACCTTGGTTCACGTCAGCAATGAATTGAAGTCTACTAACCCATTGATCGTGGCCAAATCAATTCGTATGCGAGATTCTCTCTTTCTTTCTCTTCGAGGCCTTTCGTATCATTGGATATATGCGAGGTGTCTCCTTCGACTATTTGAACAACAAAATGCATCTAGGAATCAGCTAGCGGGACGATTACCCGAGGCAAATGAACCCCCCACAGGCCCCGAACAAGACGAGGTGGATCATTCTCAAACCACAAATTTCGACTCTTTGCTTCGACAGACGGAGCTAGTAGCCAACTCTACTCCAATATCTGATGGCATTGGCTTTACCCCATCATCCATAGTCTCAAGCCAAGCGTCGATGTATCCCGCGTCGACCAACTTGGAAATGGAACCCAGTCTTAATCCGGAGAGTGGGCCTAGGGATATACTAGAAGTGCAGTGGGACAACGAAGAGTTTGTTGGTCTGAGCTTGTCAACAGATGACTCCGACAGGATGCCATTTCCCATGATGTTGGACTTTTTATTGGCTGGCATGGGAGACGAATATGAGGGCTCGTACGAGCTCCTAGATTGATATTCCATGTTGTGCTTTGCGCTATACCACTGGGAAACATGGGCGATTCCGTATAAATGGATTTATTAAGATAATCTCTCTCCTATTCATAATAACAACTCAAATACCTCCTCTGCCTCATTAAGGCATTACGCCGTCACGGTTATTGCAGCAGCATGACCTTAACAATCTCGCCTGTCTTCATGGACATCCTCAGTTACAAACGAAATAATTCATGGCGAGAGCATCATCGCATCCAGCATTCTTCTTCCAGTCATCGAGGTTATAGCGCATCCGGGGTCCCATTTCAAGATCCTTGCCGTGAGCAGCGACATATTTACTAGCGTCGAATGTTGAGAGCTGCTCGAAGAGGAAAAACACATAACGGTGAGGAGCCGCACCAGGAGGCGGAGCTGGAGGAGCCCATCCAGCGGTGGTAATTTCATTTGCCTCCAAATTCTCAGCTCCCAAGGCGGGCTTCTTAAGACCAGATTGATTCAGGTGAAAAATCGGACTCATGAAGCTGAGCCAACTATATGGAGCATCGAGGTCTAAACAGAGAGCCATGTAGGTCTTGTCGGGTGCAGCACCGGGGAAATTAAATGCGAGGAGCCAGTTTTGCATCTATAAATACCATTGGTATCATTCGAAGGGCTTCAAGTGATGCAAAAGATTTACCGCCTCTTGGAATAAAATGACCCGGGGCGAGATTGACATGGTTCTCAAAACTGACTTGGAGTCGCTGAATATTTCCGCCCTCAAAGGACTTGCAAGCTTTTTAATTTTAGTGCAGGAACGCATCATTGGAGGTCTATTTCGTGTTGCAATTCCGAGAAAGAAGATTGATATTGAAGACAGGACACAATGCAATACATACAGATGGACAGCCTCTATATATAGTCAGAATATCTATTCCGGGGCAATTTTCAGCACGGTCTAAGATCTCAACCTTCATAAACTGCTAGCCATGCTTCCTAAGCCTAGTAATCTTGGCACTACCTAGGCCACATGAACGCTTTGAGAAGCAATTGGAACATTTGCCCGTTGGCATTCGTTTGGAGAGTTAGCGCACTAGCCCAAGCTCTCCACTTCGCACGTACCCAGGCCAATGATCCAGCATCATCAGACAGAAGGATTCCAGTAGTGGGGCCTGCCTATTCTGGTCTAGGCCATTGGCATCCCAAGCGGGCACGGCGAGATTCTGAATCCGCTGACAAACCATCTCCGTGTGCGAGTCGGTATCGTTCTGAAATGACATCTTGTACCGACCCAGCCCAATGCCAATCGTCTGCATGAGATCTCCACTGAGATAGGGCCCATCAATTATGCCGCCAAAGCGATCCGGACCTGTGCTATTCGTCAACTATGCTGGTTCAGGGAAACCAGAACCGGCAGACTTGCAGCGGAGTGCCCATTCCCACGCCGCCCGGGTCGGCCATGCCAGATCGAGGCATTCTCGCGCTGCCCGACTCAAGGCAAGCAGAGCCAATCAGGAGTCCGAAGTCAGAAGAAACATTTCACAACTAAGTTACATTGCTGGAGGCGAAAGGGTGTCGTCTCCGCATGACGTCGTACCCAGCCCAGTGGCTCTACTAGGTGCTGGTCGAGGCGACCCTTTCTCCAGTTTTGCAAGGCCATTTAATCCAATTGAGCATATGCTTCTTGATCACTGTGAGCACAATATGTCACCTTCATAGATGCAACCCAAGAGATACCATTTCCCTTGACCAATCATTTGCTGACTTTGGCTGTCTAAGATATGAGTGTTGTCATCCAGGACCAGAATTTGAGCTGCAAGATAAACAATCACTCGGAGAGATATATAGAATTCATGTCTAAAGACTGGGTGCAATTCAGCCTGGAGAGCCCTGTTTCTTTGGATGGCATCTTTCTTGCCGCCTGCCGCCACAAGTCAACGCACCTGGAGCAACGCAATCTTTATACGGAGTTGGCGACGTATTACAAACTTTCATCTGTCAAACGTCTGAGAGAGGTTTTACCAGTGGAAATGACGTCTTTGATCAGTCATTCGACAATCATGACGGTCCTAATGTTAGGACAAGATGAGGTAAGAATTGTCACTTCCAGGTCCCCTGTCTCCTTTAGGGTAGGGCTGACATCGACGCGCGCATTCACAGTTCCACGTTGGCGATGTGGAAACGGCCAAATCACACCTAAAAGCCGCGGTACGAATGATGGAACACAACAAAGGGCCTGCCACCCCACTTTTTAATGATTTTCTAGGATTTACCATTGTCAAGTATGCAGGATGTTCAGGGCTTTCATCAATAATTGGGCCCAGGCATCAGAGCCTGCCAAGCATGTAGATATGCCATACGAGTGTACGCGATGTTCTACGTTAATTCAATAACTCACATGTTTTGAGAAATGTACATGAGAAAATTTACTAGCGAATTAATGAATGAGAGACCTAACTTGGCGTGGAAAATAATGCTAAATCTTCTCTGGTTCTCTCCAAAGGAGTTGTGAGCCCCATCAGGTCTAGTCCTAATACGGCATGATGGGTCAATGTCTGTTAACCCTTGCTCCTTCCTAATCCAGTAAAATATGGAGATGCAGCATCCGATGTCCCGTCGGCGAGAAATGTCCACGACGAAGCCCCAGAATGAGGATTAAACCGGTCGGACAAGGAGGATTGACGGAATTCCGATTGTCAGTATGATTTATGACGAATTTAGTCGAATTTGTCAGCTCCCCGGGCAATTTTGGTCCGAAAGTCACCCTGGGGGACGGCTGAGTATGACTTGGGTGCGGTTACCATCATTAGCGGACCTACTATTTAATTGTTGTCTTCCCGCTCTAAGGTTGTTCATCATAGCACGAAACTCACACACGGCAACACACCACTGCTCCAGCCTAAAATAAACACCAACATGTCCGAGACAAAGACAACCGTACCCAAGGGCTCATGGGTCCTCATCACCGGCGTGACTGGCTTCCTCGGAAGTCACATCGCACGAGAGTTCCTCAACCGTGGTTACAAAGTTCGCGGAACAGTTAGAGACATCGAAAAATCCTCTTGGCTTGTCGATGATGTCTTCAAGGACGAATATTCCAATGGCAACTTCGAGCTGGCCCTGGTCCCCGACATTGCCGCTCTCGAGAACCCCTTCGTTGACGCTATCAAGGGAGTCTCCATCATTGTCCATGTCGCCACCATCGGCTTTGACCCCGACCCAAACAACAGTATTCCACAGACTGTGCGCGCTCTGATGCATCTTCTCGAGCTTGCCGCGAAGGAGCCTACTGTGCAGCAGTTTGTGTACACCAGCTCCCACAGCGCTAGTGTGATGCCCACAGACGGTGGCCACGTCACGAGAGACACTTGGAACGAAGTGGCGGTGCAGTTAGCCTCGGCACCGCCGCCGTATGATAATGAAAAGCGCCCTTTCATCAACTACATGGCGTCCAAGGTAGAGGCCGAAAAGGCGCTGTGGAAGTTTGTTGGGGACAACAAGCCTCATTTTCAAGTCAACGTCATTCAGCCCTCGATGATTCTGGGAATGCCCCTCAACAAAAAGCATCTGGAGTATGACTATGCAACCATCAAGGTGTTGTTTGACGGAAAGAAAGAGTTGCTTGCCTTTCCAGGTGGTATGTGTCATTTCCCACAACTCGTCGCACATCACCAGATATGTCATGTTTGAAGTAGCTAATCTCTCGACATAGTGTGTTATGTGGATGTCAAGGATACCGCCATAATGCATGTTGCGGCGGCGCTGGATCCAGAGGTCGAAAATGCCCGCCTCCAAGTGTGGGGTGGTCTCTGCAACTTCAATGACATGCTCGCCGTTATGCGGAAGTTATACCCGGAGCGGGAATTCATGGATGACATCCCTGGGCAGATACAACTGGGTCTTACAACAGACTTGAGCCGACAGCTCGGGCTGCTGAAGAAATGGGCCCAGCAGGATGGTTTCAAGACTTTAGAGCAGACAATCGCAGAGAATATGGAAGGTATTATGAAGTGGCAGTCGTAGGGATAGGATGATAGTCCATCTTAGTAAGCTCCTGATAGATGACCGCTCTAAATATTATCTTATATATATTTATATAATTTCTTTATTGAAGATTTCGCAAATGGTTTTCAACGCTTCTTATCTTCGCCCAGGCTACAGTTGAAATACTTTGTAAGTTATTTACGAGTGCATCAAGGTTGTTTATACAGTGATTTAAGTTAACTGGTGACAAACGTAAGAGGCAAAGTGTGTCTATTGAAAATTAATTTTATCTATGATTTGCTCCTTAAAAACCAAAATCTATGAAGATGACTGAAAAGAATGTAAATGAAATAGACCGGCATGGAGAAAGCAACACGTTCCGTCTTTTGAACAGCTTAAGGGTCATCCATGGGAAAAGTAGTCTAGCGGTTTAAAATTGTCGCCTTTCCTGGCATGAACATCTACCTTTCTTCGAGAACCTAGTTCCAAAGGTAGTTAACCTTAGTTCTCACCCTGGAGCTTGGCGACGACATGCGTGACGGCAGTGTCGTGTACAGATTCGACTAGTCCATACGAAAGATGTCCGGCAGGTAGAACACAGGTGCAAGAAGGATTGGGGGCACAAACGGTGTCACCCTGGAATTGAGTTAGTTCACAAAACTACCTCTCCAGTGTTGAATCAACATAAACTTACTTGGAGACAGTAATCAAGAACTTTGCCACTCGAGTCCAATTGATGGGACAGTTGGGGGATGGTCTGGTTGTTTTTGCGGGCAGACGCGACGAACATTCCTTCCACAGCGTCATTTCCTGGAAGCCCATCGTCCTTTACGCTGGAAGCTTTGCCGGGTAGGCGGTAAGGATTGCCCACCAGGACGACTGACTTAACAGAGTCTAAAGCCTCGCAGTCAAGCTGGCTCAGGGTTCTGAGCATCAAGGTGGCGCCTTGTGAGTAACCGAACAAACCATACTTTTGGTCAGGGCAGTTCTGTAGCCCATCCTTGATTGTATCTATAACAAATTGCTCGCCAGAGGTGGTGTTTTGTGCAACACCAGCAGGATATTCCACTGGCAAGCTTACACCACCTGGGACCTTGGCAAGGATAGACTCGACCATGGTGTAAAACATGGTGGAAACGCCTTGCGGCTCCTGGGTGCCTCGCGCGTCAATGAGCTCTAATCACGATGCGATGTTAGCGGGGTGGAATCCGTGTATGCCGACTTCAGGACGGGAGAGATTTACTGTAAGCTGCGCAACCCTCAGCCTCTGAAGGTTGAGTGATGTTGCCATGTGACATCTCAAGAAAAGCAGCGACACCACAGCGACACTCAAAAGACTGAAGGAGCTTTGTTTCGGGTACAGGGCTCGCGAGAGTGGCCGGCGCCAGAATCGCAGTTGCCAATAGGCTAAGAGAAAGGGTTGAAAAAGATTGGTACATGGTTGTAATAAATGGATGAAGGAATGTATGAAGGAATGGATGAGTGTATGATTCGAGAAAGAACTGCTCTGGCTGATAGAACAAAGAAATCGCAACCTGCCAGATCTTATGACCATTACTTATATTTGCCTGGTTAGTTGTCTTCGTGAACAGTCACGGGATCTAAACGAGTATACAAATTACGACGCAGGTCCGTGTCGCAGTTTTGCAGGGACGCCCTGCAAACCGCCTTATCCACAGGCATCATCAATCCTAGCAATCGTACAAGCGGAAGAGATTGGTTGGGTGCAACAATTCAATTGCAATTGTAGGCCAGTCTTATCCTTCAGAGCCTCAAGAGATACACCTTGGGCGAATTAGCCACATTAGGAGCTTAGAAGTAGGAAGACGATGCACTTTAAATCTAGCTTAAATATCGTAAAAAAAAAAAAAAGAAGAAAAAGAGGGATTGTTCGGCAACTGAATGACACTACGCACGCGCCTTGTCCTTTGGCGTGCTCCGAGCCCCGGGGTCTCCATCGACTCGTACCGACTTCGTACCGACATGCTCCAAATCCGTCTTAGGCCCTTACTAGCCCGAAACTCGTGTCCACGCGACAGTGGGGACCCCTTGGTTTATGAACTTTACGTCACTCACAGACAACTGCCCATCTCGCAGAATCCACTGCAAGGGTCAATTGGGTCTGAATTGACTTATTTGTCAACAGCCATATCAGTGTACTAACAGCTCTTCAATGTAGAACGTCCCACTCTTGCCAGCGGATACGACAGCATTGTGTGTGCAGCCAATTTGAGCTACACCTCCTGTCTCACTAGCCGAAAGGGGCCGTCTTTGTTGCCTTACAAACCAGGTGTGAAACGGGATTCGGTCCGCCTTGACTTTCAACACGCTGATGCCGACACATACTTTTCAGGGCGTGCCTAGCAATTCCTCTGACCAACTGCTGAACACGTATAGAGAAAGCGACACGCCGAAATCAATTACTGCGGTAGCCTGAAAACTATTATCCAACTGGATTGATGTGGTTATCTGTCCGAGCAGGCTGAGAGGAGCCCTGTTGATAAAATGCTTCAGTCAGAATCAGGGTTACGCCGGCCACACAAAAAGGTTAGGACGGGCTGCAAAACCTGCAAGCGGCGCCGTATCAAGGTGAGTACATGGTACCCCTTGAGTTCGAGCCTAAAGGTCTAACCAAATATACAGTGTGACGAGGGGAAGCCGGAATGCCGGAACTGCCAGGTCCATAGCTCAATCTGCGAATATGACGAAATCACACCTGATAGCCTACCCTATCAGCATGTGCCGCCCCAGTCAGTTCATTTCCCAGGATTGGATGAACCTTTTGCTTTTAGCCTCAGGCACATGGAGCTACTCCACCACTTCACCGTGTCAACTGCTCCGACACTTTCATCCCATGTCCAAGTTCAGGTGGTTTGGCAACAGCAAGTACCGCGACTGGCACTTGCCGCTGATTATGTGTTGTACGCTGTATTGGCGCTTGCCTTACTACACATTGCTCATCTGAAACCACATAGAGTCGCTCCCCACTTAACCATGCCCCCACCTAATCGCGATGTATTTCTGGATATATAACTCTTCCTCCTATACTATAACTTCTATTAAATTAGTAATATAATTTATTTATTTTAATTTAAATTTTAATTATATATTTATTAAAGCTTAATTATAAAATCTTATTAATTAAAGTACTTAAAAAATTAAAAGAAAATATTAAAATTATATTTATTAATTAAAATTATTATATTTTTAAGTTTATATTATATAATTAATATAATAATA
>NAGG01000093.1:0-29340 GCA_003031705.1 Calonectria naviculata
CCTCAGTCCGGTACTTTCTCCCTCCGTACGTAATATGCCACATTGGCCCATTGCCCCAATGCCCCATACCCCCGCCACCGCCTCAAAGTCCCCGGGACCGGGGGCCGGGGCCCTCCGGTCTGTCTCCGTTCTTCTGCCTCCCGGCCAACCTCCGACCTCACCAGCTAAATGCCATCACCAGCTTATCCCCTGCAATCTCCATGGCTTGTCTATCCCACGTTCCCGCCATCGTTGTCGTTGTGATCCTCCACAGAATCCCTGTCTGTCATCGTGATAACTACCACAAGGATTGCTGCAGTGATACCAACGAACGCAATCCTACCATATCGTCCAATCTTGAGCGTCTCTTTTCCACCGCTCTGATTGCGAATCAACATCCGGCATTACCACTTTCCAGTATCCCACTGTCGATCATAGAGCAAATTTGTTTGCTCTACAACACATCTGACTCACCAAATGCAACCATCCATCATCAACTTGCTTAGCATCTTTGCTACTGTCGTCGAAACGACCTGCGGTGCCGTCGTCTTCTTCGTGTTCGTCCTCTAACATGCGATTGGAATAGCTGCCTTGAATGGATGATCCTAGATTGATCGTGTCGATATTCATCCTCAACAATCAACCTTGTTCCCGCTTCATGTCTTCGGTGGAAGCCCTGACGACTTTCTGTGCGTGGCCTGTCCCCAATATTGCCTTCTCTGTGAGTACTATCACGAACCGATCTCCTGTATCTATGTTTGGGCCTTCCCAAGTCTTTGTATAAATGGACTTGTGTGATCCGGCGCATAAAAGTTGCCGCACAATCCTCCCTAGCTCCAGATCTCGTGGACCTTCTGCAATGAGTGTCTCCGTCAGCCCCTTGGCTGGTGCTGGGCTTGTTTTTGATATAATATCTGTTGCTAGAGTCAATCTCCGGGGCCCCAAGCTCAGCCATGTGTTCGGTGTAGGATTCCTCTGGAAGTTTGTTGAGCTGTCCATCACGGACGCCACATCCCGCAGGCTGTATATCACTCGGTTTAATCGACAACGCTGGCAGCTTTTGAGGCTGCCTTATAGAATTAGGTTTGATATCGGTGTCGTTCGGCCTAAGCCAATAGTGGTGGTGATGGGTATGGAGGCAGATTTTTCCTTCATTTGATTGCGCCTGCTCGTTATATCCTGGATGGTGTCCTGAGCCCAGCTCTAGTGACCGTCGCTGTAGATTCTCTTGCATACTGTCTTCAAAGTTGGTCGGTCCGCATAGGCCAGAGCTTTTTTTGCCTTCTTTAACTCCACTTGGATTTGCTCTCTGATTAGAGGAACATTCAGCTCCAGATTTGGTTACAGTCGGTTTAGAATCGGAGAGATGACTTCGCCCCTACCGCTCACCTTTCTGCCTCTGGAGAGACTGTGAGTGTCTGGAATCTGGAAAATGTTGTTGTTTTCTGGATGTCCCGGAAGCGACATTTTTTCTCCAGCAACCTTCACTGCTTGGACCTATCTGGCTATCCTTAAAGCCGCCTGAAGATTTTGGCTTCTCGGGACTGTCGGCAATGGGGTTTCGGTCTGGGGGTGGTGGCTTCCTAGCACCGGAAGGCTTAGTCGGGAATTGCTCTTCCGAGGATAACTTCTTACGTGATCCTCTATGTTTCCAGGCCAGCGTGTTTGGTGGAGTGAATGTGACTCTATCTTCTTCGATGCCAAGTTCAGCTTGCGGTCTACCCGCGAGGCTTTTGGCAGAGCTGAGAGACATGGAAGCGACGCATTGCTCTTGAAGGCTACAGGTCTTGCGGAGTCCTGTTCTTTCCCCAGAACTTGTTCGCTTGAGGAACCTATTCCTAAAAAAGATTTCGTCTGTCGGATCTTCTTATCCTCTAGGGTAGCCATATTGTTATTGATAATTAGCGGGGCGGATGAGAATCCCATTACCCTCGGTTTGTTGTGCAAATTTGATTTGTCGTTTGGTGTGTCCTGGGGTTCTTCCTGTTTCCCTTTCTGAGACTGCGGGTGGGATGTGTGTTCTTTGCGGACGTTTCGGGGTTTGAAATTGTGGACGCTGGTGCAACTTTCAGCCGATTTTACGGCAACAGAAGGAGTTGGATAACCATGGCTTTCCTGCAGTGGTGTTTGTATAACCGTGCCAGATGATCCTGACGTTTCGTCAAGAATCTCTTTATCGCGGGATGCTGACTCAAGCTCCCGTTCTGGTAGTCGGTCGTCTGAAATGTTCGATCCTACGATTTCTCCTATATTGTACATCATCTCAGTACGGGGAGTAAAAAAACGAATGGCAGGACTCACTTTCAGGGGACGAATAATCCCTACAAGACTGCGGTACGGGGCTCAAGTTTGGCTCTTGGGCGGATGACCATTGCTTTGAATGTCTCCGCCAAATTATGCGGTTTTGTGCCTGCCGTACAGCTTCTTTTGCTTGCTCTCTCCGGTGCGCTCTCACACCTTCTTTCTTCAACAGAAGCTTTCTCATCTCCTTCTCTGCTTTCACCTTGACTGATTTAGACGATGCATTATTGGATAGGCGTTTGAGCGCCTCGAGCTTCTTGTCCGCTTCTTGGCTCATGGTGCTCTGTTCGCTGTCTGAAGGGGTGATGACGTCTTGGACGCCCGTCTGGGGATTGAATCCTTGGACGCCCAAATAGTCGCCACTCTTCTTGAGGCTTCTTCTCTGCTGACGTGCTTCTTGTTTCGCCTGCAATGAGAGGAGAGAACGAGATGATTGCACGTGGGCAAGGCACTCTTTTGACGGAGCTGCCACTTCCATGTCCGTTTCACGTCCATGTTTCTCTGCGAGCAGAGGAATCGAGGCTGTAGAGACGCATGGACGTCGGGATCTAGGGGCGGTAGTTATTGCCTCTGTCTCGTCCAGACTAGTTGGAAGGTTCCATTCAATCAGCTGACTGGAATCTAGTGTGCCGCTCTGTTCCCTCCGACGCTCCGCATCAGCACGACATTGAGGCGGTTGCGCGCCAGCATTACGCTCTAAGTCGAACCCTGCCCAATACCCCCTTTCTCTGATAGTTCCTCCGCGTTCTGGGCGATTACTCGGAAGAATCGCCTTGAACCAGTCCCCTAAGGAAGACCTCTAGCGACCTCCTACCGGCATGCTACTAGTTCGTTTGGCGTCATTTCTCTAGAATATAGATTCCATGAGACCTTTTCCTTCTCTGTTTTGGGTGGGAAAGGGGTTAATTTGTATGGGTGGGTCGAACGAGACAGGTGTGTATTCTTTTGGCTTAAAATAATCTGATGATCAATAACGAATGCCGGGAAGTGTTGTGTAAAGCTCGGCTGGATTCGCTGTATCGAGCTTCGGGGACGAGCTCCGCAATGCGAGAAGGTATTTTGAGAAAAAAAGAAAGAAAACAAAAAAACAATGAAGGTGATAGCAGAGGCCAAGAGGAGACAGAAATTCTCTATAAGAAGGAACCGATTTAAGCAAGCTGGCTCCTACCCTGAATGTCGTAATGCAAAATGATGGACCAAAAGTCTAGGAATACCCTGTGGCGAGACATCAGCAAATTGAGATAAATAAACTTTAATAAAACAGCATCGGTATTATTCTCTTGTGAGAAATATTATCTATCATTTCATCCCTCGAGTCAAAGAGGCAGAGAGGCAGTCGCAACTGAGAAGTGACACTGGAGTTTTCAGACTTTTGGCACCGCATTTTACTCAGGGGAAAAAAACAGGGTTCTATTTTCACACCACTGGGAGAAAGGAGCTTCTAGAGCCAGAAGAGAGAACCTTCATTAATCATACTTGCTTAATGAAGAAAAGCGACCATCAGCGGTCAACATGAGTAGGTAGCATTATGATTTAGGAATGAATAATAAATAACTTTATAGCGTTAACCTGCGAGGTTGGCGAGGGATTATGCATTTACACAGAGGCGGCATTATCTACAATACAGTCGAGCAACAGAGAAAAAAAAAATCCATTAGAACCTCCGAATGAATGTCTCTTGGTTTGTAGACTTTCTGCCAGAGTGGGCAAATGGATTACCGG
The DNA here is from genome assembly GCA_003031705.1 of Calonectria naviculata. NCBI lineage: Eukaryota > Fungi > Ascomycota > Sordariomycetes > Hypocreales > Nectriaceae > Calonectria > Calonectria naviculata. The sequence continues at coordinate 4,003 of NAGG01000093.1, forward strand.
AACCACGTAGATTTGATCCCGTCAATCTTCTGCCATCGCTGACCCGAGAGGGTGTTCCTTGTTGTCCCCAGTTCCTCTGTTCGAATGCAGCCATCTCCCTCGAGTTTCGCGGAGAATGCGTTTCTTGGGCGTTTAGTTCGTTCAAGCTTGTAGCTTTCTTAAGCGGTGACTTGTTATGGGTGTGAATGCCCATGCTGCCACCAAAGTTCATGTTCGGAACTGCTGAAGACGTTGCAGCATTAAATGATGTTCCCGTAGAGGTATACCCGGCTGGCATACTGTGGCGAGGTGTAGAAGTTCGCTGGCTGACCGCTGGTTTGAAGAGCTCAGAACGTCGCGTAGCCGTTGGTGGAGTGAACATTTGTGGCTTCATCACATTAGTTGGCGTGGTTACGTGTTCCTCCTGGGGCTTGGTCGACTGTACGTAAGGGTTGGCGTGGACGTTGAAAGTGCGACGAATCTGAGTGGTAGGAGTACCGGTTTGAACAAATTCCTGGTACTCCCGGGGTTGATCCTCAGAAAATTGAGTACCGGCATCCCTCACAACGGAATGCAATCGAGGATGCACAAATTTGGTATCGTACTCGTGCAAGACCTCTCTTTGGATGAGGGCTGTATCCTTGGCCTGCTGCGTGAATCGCGAGCAGAAGAAGAGAAGCTGGCCGGAAATAATAGCTTGAAGAGCAAGCGTGTTGAAGACGGTCATGCTCGGGCGAGGGTCCAAGGGGGCGAGGGGCAAGAATAGCAGATAGACGAGTACATGGCCGGGTCCGAACAAGCAGAACAGCCGCAGGGAGACCGGCAGGGGGTCCCAGACGGACAGCTCCCACACATCGGCAGCCTTGTCAGGATGCGCTCGCGACTCTGGGGTCTCAGGCGCAATAAATTTGGCGAGATACCGCAGTGGCGTGGATGGAGAAGAACCGGACTGGTCGACCTTAACACGTCGCACAGATGGCGTTGAAGGCTTGTTCTCGATATTGGCCTCGAACAGTCGGTACTTGCGAGTTCGGGTGATTGTGTAAAACGCATTCGTGGCCGAAAAGAAGACGAGGATCCAGATCAGGGGATGAATCTAGCATGCCTGGGTTAGTTGTGAGGGGACAGCGCCACGGGGCACTTACAAAGAAGGAGAGCCACCCAGAACCACCATCATCGTTGAAGACGTCGTCGCCAGACGAGGAAGATGCCGAGTTGGCGCGCGCAATCAGAAAGACAAAGTTGAGGCCTAGACCCAGCTGCGTCCCCGCCGAATTTGAATCCCAGTCTCTCGTCTCGAGCTCCTCGGAAAGCCACAGGAGGAAGTCCATGGGGTTCAAGGCAGACATGATGCGCTCGGAGAGCGGTTGTCTGCGAATCAGCCGCGGCATCTTGAGCGAAGAGCAAGGCGTAGATTGCAAAGGATCTGCTTCGATGGTCGCGCGGCCGGGGACAGCACAGAGGGCCCCGATGGGGGGAGAAAAAAAATGAAGCGAAGGCGGGAGAGGGCCCAATTTGTTTACTTTGCGGCGATCGTGAGGACAAAGCCAGTTTTGATTGTGAACCAAGCAACTGGAGGACAGGGGGTGCTAGGCAGGCCGGCGCGGGGCGGTGGGCGGTGGACCGTGCCAGAGCTTCGCTAGCCGGCACGGAGCCTCAGGTGTCTGCCGTTCGCCGTCTGCCGTCTGGGAATCTCCCAGCTTCACCTTTCATCAAGGGATTCGTACCAAACCCGAGGCCTCTTGACCCCGCCATCGACCGACGAGATGGCATCGCACGCCGATTTCAAGGACCGGCAGTTTCTCGCCGTCATTGGCGACGAAGTGAGTGCCGCACGAGGAAATGCCGACTCGTTGCCCGCTGACGTACCTACCTCTAGGACTCCGTAACTGGCTTGCTCCTTGCAGGTATCGGCGTGAGTATTCTCTGATAATCTAATGCCACGGCAGACAGAATCTGACTCAGTGAATAGCACGTCTCCGCTGGCGCCGATGCACAGAAGAACTTCCTCGTCGTCGACGGCAAGACAGACACCGCCGCCATCGAGGCCGCCTTTAACCAGTTCACCGAAGAGCGCAAGGATATTGGCATTGTGTTGATCAACCAACATGTCAGTGGAAATGGAATCGGGCTATAAATATCCTCAAGTCACTGATTCATGACAGGTCGCTGATCGTATCCGACACCGAATCGACACTTATACCGCGGCCTTCCCAACTGTCCTCGAGATTCCCAGCAAGGACCACCCATACGATCCCGAGAAGGATAGCGTGTTGCGAAGAGTGCGCCGCCTGTTTGGAGAGTAAGAGGACATGGTTATCGGTGCAAGGATAATGCTAAGCCCAATGTCGGGGCGAACAGCGGGATATGGGATGGCTGGGTATCATATGCCTCGACGTGAGGCGAGGTTGGAGCGCTTGCGTGCTTGCTATGGTATTGAGCTGTACATTGATTGATAGGCAACATCATGCATGTATGGGCGACTGTTCATTCATACCCCCTGTTGCTCAATATTGATTGTAATGCTATTGCAAAGTGCTACGAGACTGGATTATAAATAAGCCAAACTGATCCATTCCAACCACGCCCTTAGTAACCAACGCTCCAACTCAAACAAACCCATTCTGTCAGTCTAATTATGCCATGTATCATTAGAGGTCACCGCCAGTGAAGTGGCTTCCTCCGAAGAAGACACTTGCGGTTAAGCAGGTGATGGGCTCATCGTCGGCAGTATACACGTCGGCGAGTACATTGTACTTGCCCTGACTTGTGTGTTAGACACTTTATAAAATAGAGAGCGGGAGAGATGAACTTACGGGAGGAATGGCACTGGGGAGGTCAACCGACTTGACAACCTTGAGCTCACCATCCTTAATAGGACACTGAAGATCAACGTTTCCGATTTGTTCGCAGAGATCGAATGTCTGGCTAACGAGTGTAATGAGGCCATACTTGACGACCACATGGAGATATGCACCTTGCTCGATGGTCTTCTTTACTGTGCCCTCTGCCAAAATATCCAGCTGTTGACCACTGTCGCGATTTAGTTTCAGAGTCAGTGTCTGAGAGGAGTTGGCTTACGGGAGGGGAGGATTGGGAGACAAGTCAACACGCTTAATCTCGACGAGATCCTTGTCATGAACGGCTTCGCAAAATTCCAAAGGAGAGTCTCCTGGAACCTGCTTACCGTCACTGGTAGTGATGGTTCGTGTCTTGCCATTGAAGATGCTCAGAGCGGTCACTGGCGTCAAACTGGCCGCAAGGCAGGCAGTGACGGTTGAGAGTCTCATGGTGATAAATTCGTGATAATCGGCTCGAAGTGTGGGTATGCCGTTTGCAACAAGAAAGTCGATGATTCAGGCTGTGTCTGAGAGAGGGAGGAAGGTTGTTATCAAGGCTGGGAGATGGCGAGTGGCTTGGTGTTGAGTGCGTCATGGGACCAGTGCTCCACTTTGATTGGCAGTTGAGGGGCCGTTGGAGCCTTGGTGCCTCACCGCCTTGCAGTTTACGGGCAAAATTCCTCAAAATCGGCAGGCAGAAAGTCTGGGGGCGGCGCGCCTGCAGGTCCGTATCATGCGCGAGGCCCCAGTCACTCCAGTGTTCTGTGCTCAGAGGGGTTCGCATGCTCGCCATGCTCGCAAGTAGTCTGCTTAACCTCGGAGGAGCACGCCCACGATCCGATCCTGGCCTTATCTCATTGCCTTATCATTCCACCAGCTTTGCATCCCCCAAGTATAGCGATAAGACAAGCCGATACGAAGCTGCCGTGGCTGGTGTGGATTGTCTCACCCCCTAGCTAAAGCACTTGGCCCCCGAAACACTGGGTAGGCGTGACATTCTCTACATATAGACAACCCCAGAAAAGAGCGCACTATGCCAGGGTGAACCGTCTGCTGCCCTGGCGATTCGCAGTGCCATTACTGAATGCCTAACAAAGTTGGGGTGAAATTATGCAAGCTTGCCTTTCCGATGGTCATCTTCTGAGGGAGTCTGACATAGGTCATTGGAATAGCATAAACCAAGCTTCGATCACTGAGGACCCGTACGAAAAGAACGAGTTGAATTGAGCCATGTACCTCAACACGCAATTCGATGGTTCATCAGTACTGCTGAGTGATTAGCGATCAGGTGCCATGATACCTAAATAGTTGCTCCGCATTCTAAGGTAGATACGTGGTACCTAGTACCCTTCGTGGCGGTTGACCAAGTTTGATGGGGTATTTGTGCACGGACCATATGGAACACTAGATATAAATTCTCCCACAACTGCCCATCGTTTCGTGCTTTTTTCCCCTTTCTCCTTCATACTTACCTTGCTGGGAACTCCCTCGCTCATCAATGAGGGAGTTTAGTTTGGAGGGCCTGCATTGCACATCGTGGTGTCGTTCCATTCTCTATTGCCCTTCTGGGCCATAGACAGTGCAATTTTTGATTTATCTCTTTCATTGTGGACGACTGCTTGTCGGTGGCCATGAGGAAGGAGGCGCTGCCCAGTCCGTGAGTTTGGCGAAACTTGGGTGGAGCAAATTGGCAAATTGGGCATCCGAGTCATATTGGTGGGATGTGCAGACCAATATTCCGGCTCCAAGGGTCACCGTTGCAAGGGAAATTTTTGCGGATTTCCAGATTTCACAGGGGCTGTTTTCTTGGGGCGGGGCCATCCATCAAGCGCAAAAGGACGGATGGTGAGACGCTTGGCTCTTGTGAAAGCTGAGTGAGTAACAGGTCATTGGAACTAAATAGGGCCGGTAGAGTGCGCTCGTGTCGTCATTGGCCAGGTCTTCTCGCGTCTTCGACCGTGTGCAAGTAGGATGGGAATTGTAGCACACTAGCTTGACTGTGTGCATTTGCCATGCTGGCCTCATCAATCACAATCCACAAATAGGACAGGGATTGCCTTGCCCAGGTAGTGTCCGCAGATGAGGAGGAGCCACTCCTCCAGGTGAGTCGACAGCGAGTCGCACTGTACGTGTTTTTGTTTTAGGAGGGCATGGGTCACGCACCGCACATCAGCACGTTCCCCGCTTCCGGCAATCGGATTGACCATTTAACTCAAGTCACCTGGTGGTGTGAAGCTAAGGTTTTCATCCAGGTTGGATTGATGACTGTCGGATTTCTTAGGGTCTTCGTGTAATGCATAATCTGCAATGCTATCCCTCCGAAAGGGAGGGGGTGCGGGAATGGAGTTTGATGACAGAGGCTGAGAATGGCGAGGTAGCAAGAATCGGGGGCACCCAGACAGCCTCGTCTCCAAGGGTTTCAAAGTGAATGAGGAGAAGCTTTGAGCAGGTTGCATTGTGCCATGCAGATTACTTCCCTGGCTGCAGCGCTGTGGTGGGTTAGGTCCCTGTGCACAGCTGAGGTGCCAATGCGAGCGCAGAGTGCTTCGGCGATACGAAGCTAAGCACAGCAAACAACATGACACAAGCGCCACATTGAAACTGGCACAGGATAAATATCGACAGTGCCTGAGCTAGAGCTAGGAGCTGATCGTGCCAGGGTCCGGTCTTGATGGAGCGACCAGAGTCAAACAAAAACACGACGGGTTAAATCCAGATGAATCCAGACCACAGCAAGCTCCCTCCCTTACGTACATGAGCACACGAGGATGAGGGCATGGGTGGGAGTGTCTCGTCCCATTCCCACCAAGTCCCTGTTTCTGAAGTGTAATTCTACATGACACCTTCCCACTGTGCTGTCGTAATGGGACAACACCCATCATTGTCGCGCACCACGGCCGGTGCATCTCACTCCCTACTGAAACCATGATCTAGCTTCTCACTGGGTGCGAGCAGATTCTCGCGCTGCGCACTGTATGTTAGCTTACCCGGCTGGATGCAAAACAACGACCCCAGAAAAGACCGCGTAGAGACGGGAAGCTTGTACCCTGCCAGCACAGCCAATCACCGACGTCTACGAGGCCGTGGCCCTTGCCCGTCCCACGTCCTGGACACAGTCTAAAGCATAGACTTACAGTACGAGGTCGGTTCCCTCGGCCTCCAAGGGTGGGTCGCCTGAACTAAGCCAAGCCAACTTGGTCCGACGGGTGCCAATTTTGCACCCTCTCACACGCTCCCCTCTCAGGGCGCACCAATCATGATTGACAAGCCGCTGGCGAGAAAACAGCTTGCGTGGCTGGGCAATCCTAGGGTTTCGACAGGACCGACAGCGCTGTGGCCGTTTTTGGTCTGTTGCCCCCCCTCCGGAAGCTCTGGAGGTCTCGTTGGGGGCAAACGATGGGGGCCAGGTCAGGCGAGTCTGCCTGATTTTCCTCGACCAGTGTCGTTGTCACTCATCCTGCTTTGAAAATCTTGGTGAAGCCCCCTCCTGACTCTTTCGCTCCCATTATACCGTATCTTTGGTCTGCTCTTTCCCCCCTAGTGCCCGCTCTCAAAGCATCGTTCTCCCAGGAAAGGCCATTTCATCACATCGCATCGCCTGGGTATCCTACGGCCATCACACCGCATGCTTTTCAGCAGGTTCCGCCAGCCTCGAAGCCGCCCGTCAGCGCCCCTGCCAGCGCCCATGGTCTCCCGCTCGTGTCTCTCACCATCCGCAATTTCACTGTCCTCCCCCGATCTTCCCCCTCCTAGCCTCGAGTGGGCAGCGGCACACCTGCAGCGGGCGCGTGTGGCCTTCCGTGGCCTCAGGCCGAAAGAACGCCCTGCTCCATGACTAGTGAGATTTCCAATCCACCGCCATTCAAGGTTGGGTTTAGCGCCATATTTTCTTTATGTCCTGTCTCGTCTCTCTTTGTCTCTCTCTTTTTTTGGGGGAGGGGGGGATTTTTTTTTCCCAGTCCCGTCCCCCCCTAGCACGCACCGGGCCCAGTGGCCACTGCCACTGCTACCACTCTGCCACCACTGCCACTGCCACTGCCGACTGCCACTGAGGCGCGTGTGGACGGGCGCCTGGACGAGTGTCCCTTCGCTGTGCTGTGCTGTGCTGTGCTGTGGTGAGGGTCGAGGCGAGGGTCGAGGGTCGAAGTGCCCAAGGGTACGTACCGTTTCTCCTTGCCTGAGCCAACCCCAGGACAGTTTGCTCAGGTCAGGTCCGTACCGCACCCGTCTTGTTGCAAAGCACCCGGCCCTGGCGCTCTCCCCATCCATCATTCTTCCTCCCCCATCACCCATTACCCATTCTTCACTCTTCGTGCAGTCCACGATTCTTCCCCTCTCTCGTTCCTCTTACTCGGTTTCTGCTTCCACGCTGCCTTGCGTTGGGATTGTGTCTGAGTAGTCTCATACTCTGACTTTTTTTCTCTCTCTTTTTTTCTCGACTTGCCTCGCGCTCGACTCCCCACCCGCGCACGACTCGTTCTTCCAGGTCGCCCTCAATCTCATCGTGACGGATCACAACGAGTTTTGCGAAATCCCAAACCACTCGACTGTGTCTAACGCGCCCTCGACTCGTGCCCACACCACGTACATCGCCTCCAGACAGCTGTCACGTCTCTTAGCCAGCATTGCTTTTCGCCCTCGCCGCCGCGCTCATCGCCTACCCTTACCGGCCACCGTTCTTCCACGACACCCGAAGCCCTCTCCCATCGACCCGCGCGAACCCTCGACCGGCCGAATACACTGGTGTCACCTTGCCGTATGAGGCTGTCGGTGACCGTCCTGGTTCGCAGCGCCTCTTCCCGGTCTTACTGGCGCGCGTTCTGAAAGGCGTCGTCATGCCCCAAAGACCGCGACAGTAATCATTTCACGCAATCCCCTCCGACGTAATAACCTCGCGAGGTCCAAACCAGATTATGACAGACAAGCCGACGCAACCTCCCACGCAGTCTGCGGGTCCTAGTCAGGGCGTCCCTCCCACACCAAACGGCGTGACGGTCAAAGAAGACGTCTCCCAAACGGTCGAGGTGGCGGAAGAAGAGCCTTACACTATCAAGTGTATCTGCAATTTCTCTGATGATGATGGAAACACGATCTACTGCGAGACATGTGACACATGGCAGCATATTGACTGCTTCTACCCAGACAATAGAGACGAGGCCATCAGTGAGGACTTCGCTCACTCTTGCGCAGAGTGCAAACCACGCCCCCTTGATCGCCAGAAAGCAATCGAGAGAACCCTACGCCTCAGAAGTGCTGCTGAAGAGCAGGTGTTGGACAAGAAGTCCAAACGCCCTCCCTCAAAAGGCCACAGAAAGAGAGCGAAACCCAATGATTTACAAGTGAATGGCCATACCGAGGCCAGCAAGAACGGCCTTCCGAATGATCATCCTCATCCTCCCAAGAAAGCGAAATCCACACACCGTTCGTCTCAATCCGTGAGTTCGCAACCTGCGAAGCGAAGCCCCTCCTACGGAAACGGCCGATCAAATCCTACCCACCCTCCCAGTCCTGCCACCACACCACCCGATCTCCCCGAAGACTTCCAGATCCATCACTACTCCCAAGGGTTTTGCGATCTGTACACCGCGAAGGATGTGCCCGACGCCCATAACAACGCTTTCGCCAGCCTAGCCATCCCCACAGCGCTCTCCCGGTGGCTTCGCGACCCAAACACCATGAGAAATGAGGTTGGTCGAACTCCTTCTGAGGTGTTTCAGACGGAGCCTGCCGACATTGAGGCCAAAAAACCCAAGCTTGAAGTCAAGGATGCGACTCGATCAACTGAAGACGGCAAGTCTCTTCGTTGGAGATTCCTCAACTCTACCAGCCCGATTGAAAAGGACGTGCCTCTCATCGAACTGAATGGTGCTATAGGATTCCAAAAGGACTACTGCACTGATCCATCTAACCTTTGGGCCGATCTCTCCTCTCCTCTTCCTTTTGTGTTTTTTCACCCCACTCTCCCCTTGTACATTGACACAAGGCAAGAGGGCTCACTCGCTCGGTACGTGCGTCGGAGCTGTAAGCCTAACGCTCAATTGGATACCTATCTCTCCGGCGGTTCCGAGTATCATTTCTGGATCGTAAGCGACCGCTACATTTCTACCAACGAACAGATTACCCTCCCCTGGGACTTCCGATTGGAGAAGAGCATTGATGCGCGATGGCTCAATTTGCTCGGACTCAACGACGATGATTTACCAGGCCAAGGCGAATCATTCCCCGACGAGGCGGAATATTTGGCCATTTCGAACTGGATTGATCGAATTCTATCTGAATATGGTGGCTGTGCTTGCGATCTAGATAACAACTGCGCCTTTGCTCGATTCCACCGACAATACCTATTTGGCAAAACCCAGGCCCGTGTTCAACCGAAGAAGAAACAGCGAAAGCCCAAGACCCAGGCACTTTCACCGACAAGTACTGGTCAAGCTACCAATAGCCGAGCGGCCAGCGAGGGTAATGTGGATGATGGCCCTGATCAAGATGGAAGGTCCCTGTCTGGCTCGTCGCGCAGCAAGCCCCCTAGCCGAGATCTCACCCCGTTACGACAAGGATCCTTCGACCAACTTGGAATTTTGACTGAACCTACAGACCGCGACAAGCGAAAAGTTGCCATGGTTGAGGATTCTTTCCGCCGTATGGAGCAGCAACAACCCCCACGAAAGAAGAAGCGTGTGTCTGACGGCACAAACGTCTCTTCTTCCTCAAAATCGAAGGGCCGGCACGGATCAACAGTATCCCAAGGATACTACGTTGACTCGGGGACTTGTCGTAGCAAATCTGGGTCACCGGCAAGCTCTAGCTCTCCTCAGCTTCCGTACAAGCCTTCAATGCCCAACCAGGAATCATCAATCTCTCGATCCCGGCAATCATCTACCGCGCCCAAGGTCACTTACTGTGATGCCAGTGTGCAGACTGATCCAGTTGAAGGCGAGTGGTACAGCGAGCCGAAAGAATCTCCTCGACCAAGAAAGAGGATAATCTCCCTCTCGAGACGTTTGCTGAACAACCGACACAAGTACCAAAATGGCGATGAGGAGCGACGCAGGAAATCTCTCACTGCCCCTGAGTCGAGTGTCACGGATATGGAAGTCGACTCGTTGTCCGAACTGAAGCATGCCATTGCGAATCCTGAACCTGAACTGCCCTCACCATTATCACAGAGCGGCGATTCATCCACGGCGGACGTTTTGGGGGCTTCTACCACTCCTGCCACGACTACGCCGATCAATGAAGCACCCGCAAATCTGAAAAAAGTAACAGCGCCAGATCTGCGTGTGCAGTTGCCACCAGTTCCAGCTTTTGATAACACCAGTCTTGCACTTCAAAATGCGACCACACCTCAATCGGCAACAGGGCCTACAGCTCAGTCACCCGTCTCCAACGGAAATCTCCCCAGCCCATTCGCATCGGCTGCTGTTAATGGAATTACTGCTCATCCTAGCCCAATTAAGAAGAAATTGAGTCTGAGCGACTACACCAAGAGCAGGATGAACAAGGCGGCTGGGAAAATCCCTGGTGCGAGCACCTTGGTTAAGGCAAGCCTCTCAAGTCCTGAGGACACAAAGGTTGACATTATTCTCGACTCACCATCAATGGACAAGTCTGGCGAGAACATGGTATCTTCTACGACTACCCCAACAACGACTGGTCCTTTATAACTGTACGAAGTTTTCTGTACGTATATTATCGCGCTCGGTTCTATTTTTTGTTGCTTTCTTGGGATGATTCAACTGGTGGAATCAAAAGCCCGGAGTTTTGCTATTCTTATAAAGTGGTTGGTATGTCGGAAGACACCTATTTGGCGTTTGGAGAAAGATACGAATGCATGGACACGGGCGCTCGGATAGGGCAGAATAGCGCATGTGTGGAGTATGTCTGTCTAATGGACCATGGATCTCATCACATCGTCATGTTCTGTCACGGCATTATCAGGAATCTGGCACTGCCCTCCCTGTTCTGGCACTCATTTATGCCCACGTGTGATCTATGAATGGAAGAGGTTGAGCCAAATGTTTTTTTTTTATATTTTATTTATTCATATCGTTGGGGTTATATACCCTGATAGTGGACGGTTGGCATGCGAAATGGAACCAGGAAGGGATGATGACCCCTGAGTCGCTAGACTCTTGTTTTGACATTTTTCTTGTATTTCTAGGGCATGACGGGAACTTCTATAGGACCAGGTCGATGCAGAACGCCTCGAGATGATGAAAATGGAGAACTTTAATGGATGCATCAACATCCGTTTGTTGACAAGTCGATCAATTTTCCTTTAAATGTGTAACAAGCATTGAGTGAAGTCCCGTGTTGGTTGGAATGAGTCTTAGCTTGGCTAATGGGTATCATTTCTATCTGATCTAGTGGTACACGGCAATTCTTTTTTCTCTTTGCCTTTTACTCTCCTTTCTTACTCGTTCTCCGAGCCTCAGATCCGCAACTGGGAAACAATGTTTCGTAATCTTCGTCGTCGCTAACTGTCGAGTCTTACCCGTGACGCGCAATGCCCCAATTGTCTTCCTTAAATACGAGCAGGGCCAGACGATGACGGACAAACAAACCAAACAGACCAACTACAAGCTGTAGCGATGTCACTTCCCAAGCGAGGCGATCCTCACGCAGTGGCCCACGCCAGACCAACCAAAGGTTAAGAATAGTAAAGTTGCTGGTCTCAACAAAGCGGCCCTCACTGTCAGTGGTGACCTTGAGGAGATGTAGTTTGGAGAGGAGATGCAAAACTTGGCCCACCAAAGGGTGTGGTTGTCGCTCCGGAGACCAGGGGGTGACAGACGGCTCGAGAAGACCAGTTCGAGCGTTGAACTTTGGAAGCCTATGACGAGGGCAAGGGATGAGCCCAAAAATCTGGGGGCACGAATAAAGAAAGTTGAAGATCTGGGGAACGAGAAGGAGGCCGAGAGTCTTGGAGAAGTGACCGAGAATGCCAACGACGGCGAAGACCATGCCGGAAAAATAGCAGTAAGTATCGCCGACAAAGACTTTGGCAGGATACCAGTTATGATAGAGCAGGGCGCAGGAAACACCAATCCAGGGGAGAAGCAGGTAGAGAGAGAACAGGTGGGAGTCGGTAGCGGGATGGGGGTAAGGGGTGAGAAGATAGAGACAATCGTTGAAAGCGAGAAGAAGGGCAATGACAACACATTGGGAGACCTCGATGCCGTTGATACCCGCGAGCATGTTGATGCTCTGGGGACAAAACATGGCAACGCATGCCATGTAGACGTAATAGAGAGCGCCGAGGTCCAAAAGCTCGCCAAGGTAAGGCTGGAGTTGGACGGGAATGACGATCGAGGTGACGTCAAAGTCAACGAAATAAATAACGAGGATGGGTATAGAAGCCAGGCCCGGAATCCACCATTTGTGACGCCAGCGGATGTCAAATAGATCATCGCCGATACCCAAAAGAGCTATCGTCTGTAGCGAGATGATGGCGCTGAGATATGAGGCAAGCTTAAAAAAAAAATTAGAATGTTTTACGGCATATACAGATATATGGGTTCAGTTCTATCATACCTTGTTGTGTGGGAAACGGTGCAAGAAGCGACCCTGGTTGACTTGCTGGATCTCAACTACGACATCGCGGTTTCCACCACCACTTGTGGCGGCGACAATATCCTTGTAGAAGGGGAACGGGATGAAGACTATGATAGTGATGAGATAGACTGCGGCGCAAATGGCGCCCATGCATTCCGGAATCTCGGGGCGATGAGTCTTGCTCAAGTCGCGACCTCGAAACCCAGCACGCATGAAGGTGGGCCCTAGCCAGCGGATCATGGCATAGCTGAGAGCGAAGGCGAGAAAAGATAGCGAGAGAGAGGCAATGAGAGGTTCCCCATCTCCCTGGAAGGTGTTCGCCAGGACAGCGATGGAGGCGGCAGAGAGGGAGAGGAGGGTGATGAGCTCATTGCGGGAGAGCTCCGTTGGTGATGAGGTTATCATGGTGGTGGCAGGATAGAGTGAGTGAGCGTGGGTCTTTCTTTGGTATAGGGCAAAAAAGAAAGAGGGCGCCACTATGTGTTCAATGGAGAAGAGGGCTCAAATTCAGCGACGATGCATCATGAACGCGAAATGATTGTCATGTGGTGAGAGAGTGAAAGCACGGTCAAGTTTCGTGTAGCCGGCCAGCTTGTAAGAGAGCGACTGGAGTTGTAGAGGAAAAGAGGCGCAGCGCCGCGACAGCCCTGGTTAGGTGACACGTTGAAGATGGCGTCGGCATGTGGAGAGGCTGCGGCGGCGGGAGCACGTGCACTCAACGCTGACCTTTTATACTCTGTCACTAGCAACGGTATAACGCATTGGGCTTCGATGACGCTGAAGGATGCTGCATACATTGCGAAGGAAGAGAGACATTAAAAAAAAGAAACAGAAGATCTAAATTGAAGCCGGCACTTTCCTCTAACAACCTGGCTCCCTTCGAACCGTCAGCCCGCATTCAGTTTGTACAGCCCTCTCTCCTTGATCCGCGTCGCCCCCAGTGCTACTGTCTGCGCGCGAGAAGACGAGAATAGGGAAAACAAACTCCTACGAATCCCACAGTCATGCGAGACAATGACAGGATTCAAATGTCGTATTCTGAACGCGCTTGTGCTTGCGCTTGAACCCGCTCCCAGTCCGCTTCTGCATCCGCGTTTAAGTAGGCATTGCCATGTCTTGCAGGATTCGAATGCTACGGCTGCGCTGTGCTGTGCGTAAAAATAGCCAACTAGTTGACCGGAAATTCAAGAGAGGTTCGGAAAACTCGAGACGGAGCCAAGTACTGTTTCCGGATCCGGTAGCCAATGCTATCGACTTCATGAATCCGGCCGAGATGCAAGACAGCAAGCACAGACGTTTTCGCACCTTTATCGAGCAGGGATATACGGCTCAGGATCCATAATTTCCCGACCACCTCTTAATTGTCCGGTTGATGTTAGACGAGGAATTTATTCCACACCCTCCTGTAAGCCCTGGTCCCATGGCCTTTTGTCGGTCAACGGCAGTTCAACAGCGATGGCCTCCCCTTCATATGTAGGGCTAACAATGGTTCTGCCGACTAAGGCTGTCTGCGGGTGTCGCCACCTCGCCGAACCTTGCCAATCAGCCCAACTCTTGGTCTCAATCCGATGCTGCTCGGATCTTGATGTGCGTCAGACACGCCTGCCCATTGGCACGTCTAGCGAACAGGCACACACCAGATCCATGCCCCTCTTCATGTCAGCTCAAAGGGCGTCCGCTAGGTGCGTCTCCCCGCGGTTGTGCCGTGTGAACCGAGGAGACACCCTCAGGGTGCCGTGACAAATCTGCACCAAGGACACCTCCTTCTGACCCCCGACCTTATTTTCTGACCTCTCGGGCCTGGTTCCTTGTATTACTCGCCGTCGACCGGCAGCCCACTAGACACCCAAACAACAGAGCTAACGAACGGCTCGTCGTCATGATCGACCAGGTATAGGCGGGTGCGTGGGTCCGGTTCCCCTCATTCCTCAGGACGGCAACAAGTCTAAAAAGAGAGGAAGCATTTGCCGTGGCCCACGGGGACAAGGTACAAGGTGCTGTCGCATGAGATGCTGCATGGCCTAAAGCCCATGTTGCGCCCTCCCGGAGATAAGTGGAGATAATCTGACAAGGCCTCGCCTCAGCGGGATCGTCATTGTTCCCGGTGCCACAATGTTTCGGCCGAGCGTGCTGCATGTATGTATGTGACAGTGACCGGGCTGCTTCCTTGACATATTTAAATAGTTTGGTTCTGTCCTCTTCTACCCTGGTTTCCGCTCTTGAGCTCCCAGTTTGGCTTCTTTTCTTGTCTGTATTCCCCCTTTATATTCCTAGTTGGGCATTCTGTGGGCTTCTCTCCGCGAGCCGCTTTCGTCATTCCAATGAGCCATCCTCGCACCTGCTAAGGCGTGAGTGCACTATTTCCGCCTTGGACCACACGCAAAATACCATCTCAGATACTCCGCACTTTCCCCTTTTCCCCTTGCTCCTTCCGGAAGTTTTGTGCTGCGTTGCATGTAAAAGACCGCCAAGTTTTCACCACTTACACATCTGGTGACCTTTATCAGTCATCATGGCGTCTTTAAATCATGACGAAAAAGGCGGCCCAGTCGCCGCCATCCCTGGCGAGGAGACGGATACCAACACCATGGTCGGAGACAAGGAACCGGCCGTTTCACCGAGGTCGGGAAGCCTCGATAGGGAGGAGGTCAAGAAACCCAAAGGGCTCCTCGAGAAGGGCGAAGGCAGCGACTCTCCCGACGAGGACTTTGATATCGAGGCCCAAGAGGTAAATACAACCACACCAACCAGACCATGTATGAAAACACGCACATGAGTGTTGACCATTGTGTTAGGATAACAACCTTGAGATTGAACGGGCTGAAACTCGCAAGACCAATACCAGCCACAAGACCCATCGCAGCATTCTAAGTCGGCTGTCCAAGTCCAAGTCCAAGACCAAAGAAAAACTGCCTCCACCTGTTATCCCGGTAATGGACCTTGATAACGGCATTGTAGGCTGGGAATCGCAACACGACCCAGAGCATCCCCTCAATTTCAACCAGAGCCGCAAGTGGGTGTTGACGAGCCTGCTCTCTGCGATCACGTTCATGACACCATTTGCTTCGTCCATCCTCGCTCCCGCAATCACATACGTTGCCAAGGACTTTCATGAAGAGAGCGTCACCATAGCCGCTATGCCCGTGAGCATCTTCCTGCTCGGGTATGCCGTTGGTCCTCTTTTCCTCTCTCCGCTCTCCGAGATTTACGGCCGCAACATCATCATCACTTCCTCCAACGCCTTCTTCTGCGCCTGGCTCATTGGTTGCGCCCTGTCTCCGTCGCTGGGCACTCTCATATTCTTTCGCTTCATGTGCGGTCTCGGAGGCTCTGCCTGCCAAACAATTGGCGGCGCCATCATCGCCGATCTGTTCCCCGTTAGCGAACGTGGTCGAGCCATGACTATCTGGATGCTTGGGCCCATGTTTGGCCCGTCTTGTGCGCCTGTGATCGGTGGTTTTGTCGCTGAGACTATTGGCTGGCGCTGGGTCAATTGGATCACCTTTATTCCGGCAACTATCGTCGTCACATGCATGGTCTTCCTGAATCGCGAGACGAACCATCAGGTCCTCATCCGAAGGAAGACGGAGCGCCTTCGCAAGGAGCTCAACCGTCCGGAACTTCGCAGCTGCTATGTCGACCCCAACGCCCCAGTGCTCTCGCGGCGCCGAATCATTCTCAATGGTCTCACGCGCCCCATTCGCCTGCTCTTCGGTTCTGCCATCGTCTTCAGCCTGTCGCTGTACATTGCCTTCGCCTATGGTTGCCTATACTTGCTGTTCAACACCATCCCCATGGTGTTTCAGGGGAGCTATGGCTGGTCCATCGGCATCACGGGCATTGTATATCTGACACTGCTCATTGGCTATATGGCCGGCCTGGGCATCTTCTCAACCATGTCTGACAAGACCGTGGTTCGCATGACCAAGGCCAACGGCGGTGTTTACGAGCCCGAGTTTCGTCTCCCAGACTGCATCTACTTCACCTTCCTACTGCCCATGACGTTTTTCTGGTACGGCTGGTCCGCCGACCGCGCCGTCCATTGGATCGTCCCCGTCATTGGCCTGGTTCCTTTTGGCCTGGGCATCGTTGGCATTTGGCTGCCGATGCAGGCGTACTTGGTCGATGCCTACTCCCAGTACGCAGCCAGTGCCCTCGCTGCGTTTTCCGTCATGCGCAGTGTCGTTGCCGCGTTTCTTCCCCTCGCGGGCCCCCAGATGTACGATGCCATGGGTGTGGGTTGGGGCAACTCTCTTCTGGGCTTCATAGCCGTCGCCCTCATCCCCATCCCTGCCCTCATCTACAAGTTCGGTGGTCAAGTCCGTAAGAGAGAGAATATCAAGTTGTAAGAAGGATAGGGCATTAATACTCGTTACGTTTGCCGTCACCATCATTACAGTAACAAGTCGCAAAGTCTGAAATCATTTCACAGTACGTCACTTCGGAATAAAGAATACGAATATTATTTATTTAGAACAAAACTTAAATGTTTATAAAATTTATATTCCATGGCTTATATGCTCTTTCTTTATGATTACCTGCTGCTACTCTGTGATGACTCTAGACATTTGTCGCTTGATGATAGGACAGCACTAATTATGAGTCATGTTTGACCCATCCGTGACAATGTCGCGGATATCATTCTATGCATTCCTCACTGTTAGCCCAGCCGAGACAATCATGGTTGTACATCAGACAAAGCAGACAAGTTTTCTGGACAGTATTTTGATTTTACATATTGCTTTTAATGCAGTCAGCACATGTGTACCGATGAAGTCTGGCCTCGTTTTCATTGCATATTTCCTCTAACAAGAAAGAAATTACCGCCAATATAAGACCCCAATGCCGAGATCGAATAGGGTATTTTTTATTCATCATTTGTCGTAGATTCGTTGATACCCGTTTTCATTTCCCAGTATCCCAACATACCAGAGCCAGCAGGCTTCCCGCCCATATAAAAAAAAAAAAGAACTCCTTGTTAACTCATTAATGCCCCATTCTATCCCCCTTGAATTGTACCGCCAGTTGTCTGTGTTCCTTATATTTCTTTTACAAAACCTACTTCAACCATGTCATCTGGGTCAATGTCTAGGTTCGCCACCTTGGTTCGTGTGTTCTCTCGAATCCACAAAAACGCTTCGAGAGCTACACGTCGGAAAACGTTTTTGATGCTCCGTCCAGGTCTCCGCTGCACTCGCATTGTCTGTTTCCCCATGAGATAAACAGTCTGGGACTCTTCTGCTGTACGAAGAGCCTCAAGTTCAAGACGCTCATCGGGTGGCAACGTATCCTCGTTGGGAGCAGGCGAGCCTCGTGTTATAAACAACGTGAGTTCTAACACAATTCTCCGGGCCAAGTCTGGCGTAAGGACATCATCCATGTAACCATGGCGTAAAGCGATCCGATAACAGGATTGTATTTTGGAAGTAACGCGGTTGATGACGAAGCGTTGGTCGACTGGCACCGTCGGCTGTGAGAGGGAGCGCATGTGGAAGAATACGACAACCTGAGGTCTTGTCTGGAATTTGCGAACAAATTGCGTAAAGACCTTTGGAATGTGGTCATCCCCCGTGCCGCCAACCTTGTCAAAGAAAATTCCCAGTCCCGGAACAGTCGTAAGGTTGCCACCTCCAAACTCGGGTCTCAGCCTCAGTCGGACTGGGCTGCCATCGCTTCCACTCCTTGCGATAGAATTGTTTCGAGACATGAGCAACAGCTCAGATGGCTCAATCATGTCTTTCATTTCTGCTTCCCATTGTTGCTCCTTGCCCCACCTCCATAGAATGAAGACGGTTGAGAGGATGAATGAGAGGACGAGGGCAAACCATCCTCCATCTGGTACCTTGTTGAGGGCTGCAGTCAAATATACACCGTCTAGCAAAATGAAGACGAGAAAAACGAATAATACAATAGGTGAAGGGATACGCCAAATTATGAGCGCGACCAGTGACACCAAACAAGTCGTAACAAAGCACACGATCATGACGCATGCTCCATAGGCATGACCAAGGCTAGTTGTCTAGTGAGGATTTTAGCACTGCGCCGTTTCTTTGTAGGAATTCCAGGTTTACTCACGTTGTTGTATACCGCAGTGACGACTACAGTGCCAATCATCAGCAACCAGTTTGCCAGTGGCATGTAAATTTGATCGTGAAATCTGCGGCTGGTATGAACAGTCTTGATATGTGGAAAGTAACTCAGCCTCATTAACTGAGAGATGAGTTGGAAAGAGCTAGTAATCAGCGCCTGGCTCGCGACCATGGCGGCCAGTATAGCAATAATAAGACTAAAGTAGAAGACTTCATCCGGCACCGTATAGAAGAATGGATTGGTGTAGGCTTCGCCGGACGTGTCTCGAGAAATAAATGCCGCCTGTCCAGCATACGTTATTAGCAAGCATGGGAATGCCAAGCAGAGCCAAGAGATTTGAATCGCCCGTTGACCAAATGCGCCAAGGTCTGCAAAGAGCGATTCAACACCAGTGAACGCGAGCAAAAGACCTCCCAAAGATTTCCAACCATCTGAGCTGTTTCGGACTAGGTATAGGAAGGCGTAGTGAGGGCTGAACGCCTTTAACACTGTGTGGTCGTAGATGGTAAGGTTGTAGATGCCGATACTCAGATTGAAAAGGAGCCAAATGACCACAATAGGTGCGAAAGATGTACCAATCTTGGAGGTGCCGAGAGGCTGGATAAGAAAAAGTAGGATGAGAATACCGCAGGAGATGCCAACAATGGCACTTTTCCCCAGATCAGATCGTACCACCTGGATGCCCTGCACGGCGCCCAAGACAGACTGAGCCGGCGTCAGGACGCTATCCGCCACAACCAGCGAGACACCAAGAATGCCGACGACCTTGAGAATGGCTTTCGCCGCCCTGCTTCTTTCTAGAAAGTCGCGAATCATTCTCCCGGCGGGTGGTAAATCGGATGAGCCCACCTCGCGCTCCAGTCGGATGATTATTCTTTCGGGGTAGTTTGGGTCAGTGCGAGCAATGTTCGCGTACCGAGCAAGCAACGAATACACGGCAAAAGTGCCGCCCTGGCCATCGTCGTCGGCTGAAAGAACAATGAAACAGTATTTGACCGTGACTATAAGGGTAAGAGACCAGATGATGATTGACAGTGCGCCGACAAGATCATCCCAGTCAGGTTGCCTGTTGAAAGTTGAACTGAAGACGTAGAGAGGGCTGGTGCCGATGTCGCCGTAAACGACACCAGTGCTCTGCCATGCGAGCCATAGGAGGAGGAAACCTTTGTACGTCTGTTGGCAGTAAAAAAAGGTGTCAGAGAGGAAATGACAGCTATTTGCGATCAAGACAACCACCTACCTGCTTATTTGCCCGGTTCAAATCCTCATGTTCAATTCTTTGGGCCTTTTCTTGATCATACAAATCGCGAGCGTCCGGGTCGGACGGCCCCACGGAGTCGGCGTCATTGTCGTCAGGGCCGGCGATAGTGGGCAACTTGGTTTCTATCGCATCATCTCGGTCGTCGCTTGAGTGTCCCATTTCGAAGTCGTCCGTCATAGGCCACTTGGTAAGGCTGAGGGACGCAAGCAGCGGTGCAGGGAAGTTTTTGGGGGGATGGGTTATATAGGCTGGGCTAAAAGTGACAGGGTCCCCAGAAAGGTGGGAATGGGCTCGACATCATCGGACAGACCCCGTCAATGGCGAACTATGGTGTCTTGGCGATCCCACCACGACCACAGCCACAATGGTACCAAACGGCTGCTATCTCTCTTGCCCGACAGTCACGGGGAGCTATTATCTGGGAGAGGTGATAGGTCCGAGGGGGAAGCTTTGCATGGCCCCACCTAATAGAGCACACCGAGGTTGTCGATGGTCTGCAGACGCTCGGAGCGTCAGGCAAGGTTCGGGGCTGTGTACGTGCCAAGACGCTCAACTTTCGCCTCCTTCTGCTCACGACATGACGGTGAGGGGGCGTTCCTTGGCAGAGATGACGGCACAAGCTTCGACACGGTCGGTCCAATGGCGCTCGGGGCGCCCAAGTCTCCATCAACACTAGCGGCGCGAGTGCGGGGGAGAAGGGGCGACGGTAGCCATGGATACCCTTGGGAACGACTGCATGCGGCCGAGACGCTAAAAGGCTTGGTAGTCTAGGTCGTTCGTACTTGACGGCTTTTGGCCCGGCTTGTCGACGCCGGTTTGACGTCCCAAGGGAACGCCAAGAGGGCACCGGGGAAGTCTTCCTGCAATTCCCGCACCACGCCAATGCCTAGCTCGCAGATACCAGCGCCGGCCAAGCACTGCCAAGAATGGCCAAGTACGACAAGGCCCGGTAGTGAAGCCAGCGGAGCCATTTGCACCGCATCGTTCTGCCTGCGACTGGACATTGTGCGTGCATCGTTGAGGGTTACACTTGACGTATGTGGGGGGGGAAGGTTGGGGGCCTCATGCTGCCCTCTCTCATCCAAAACACTCCACCGGGAGTCCTCGGATGGCCACGTGAGTGGACGACAGGCAGTGGAGAAAGCCCCGATTGTGGTACCCGGAACAAATCCGCACACTAACGCTGTGATTGCGGTTACAGAGCCAGGGCCACCTCATCAATTGCTTCCTCAGGTGGTAATCATATGACATGGAATGAGTTATCTGTTTTTCCATGAGCATTCTGTTATTCTTGAAAAGGACGAATGCAGACGTCGGCTGATCGTGCCATGCATCCGGCAACTTTCACATTCATGCGCCTGCACTGACATGCTATTAGGTAAAATCCCACGTAGAGTTCTTCTAAGTACCACCATTCTCCGTCATCCAACATGCACCGTTGGAGACAATAATTAGAGACACGACAGGGCAAACAGAAGAAGAAACAACTGTACCTAAGCCACCACCTAGCACACTTTACATGTCTCAGCACCCATCCGACGACGACACAGCACCTCCATCATCTCAGACCTACATCGCTAAGACCAACCTTAAATCCAGTCACTGAACAATGCCACCACTAACAAAGCCATTTAAGTGGGTTGTAAAACTCAGGGCGCAGCTACGCCCAATATGGGGCCGAGACTCATTTTTGGCTTGCTACCAAACTTCAGAGCCACCACAATGCGAAATGAGTGACCCGACTACTCCGGCTAGATTAGTGCTAATTCCACGCGTCTCACGTCAGGCAATTGCACGTTTCCAGGTTCCATCATCGTTTACTGGTACAGACAATACAGTCGGCATTGCAAAGGGCAAAGTACAACAACCGCGCGGACAATGGAGGCGTATGAATCATGTCAACAATTAGTCGCCTTCAAGTTGCAAACGTATGGATATTCGGTGCTCCAATGTCGAATTCAGTTTTCAGCAAACCCAGTGTCTATCCTTGCCGAGACCCAAAGGCCAGTCCCTGCCCCTGTAGGTATGAGTGTCTGTGGAGCAGAGTTAAACAAAACAGGATCTCAACCCAAGCGATATTCATGTACTAGTAGGAAGTAAGTTCTCCTCCAATCAGGTATCAGTTCCGTATCTTTCTTTGTTGCCAGTCATTACTCCATTATCTCCGCGCTACACAAGCTCCCATCGTGCAACATAACTCCAGCTCATACCAACCTTGCCCTTCTTAGCAAGGAACTCTTGCGCAGATACCCCTCTGCCATCTTTACCATCAATGCTAGTCAGCTGGGCGACCTGAACAGCCTGTCCGGGGGCTCCCAAATCCCTCGCGTTGATGTCAACCCAATGCCAATACCCATTGGTCTCTATGGGCACCATCTCATCTTTTCTCCCATCCACTCCGTGGATACTGAGTAACAGTAGGGGAGGCTTGCCTCGCCCATGCGACTCCGATGTCCAATGCTCGCACACTTTGGAAAACTGAAACCGCACAACTTCACCGCTGTACACGGAAATTTCCTTGTCTCTAGGTTCCACGCTGTCCGGGTCGATACCTTCCGCGTACATGTCCCCGTAGTAGGTAGGTCGCTCCCCGATATGTTCGCCGTAACAGTACTCCTCCCATCCTAAGGTCCGGCCATCGCTTCGGAATTGGTTCTGGGACTTGCTTGGGAAATGAGACCATCCAAACTTTTCATTGGTACGCGTGAACTGGTCGGGTTTAAACGCCGGCGTAAACTGTTGTGTGTTTCCGTCAACATTGCCGGCCCCCCAGCACGCGTCTAGAAGCCTCCACTCTCCGCCGTCAATTCTCACTGCGTTCCAGGCATGGTTTGTGTCCATTTTGGCTGGAGGACGCTCTCCCTTCTTCAATGGAGTGTGCCCAATTCCTTTCCCGTGGCCATCCACTAGAACGCATTCGAGTCCGGCTCTGTTTGCAATAGCTTTGTACGTCTCTGCGTATCCCGCACAAACAGCTTTTCCACTAAAAATAGTTTCCTCGGCTGATTGGTACTTCACGTTGTTTCCAAAGAACGCAGCACAATCATAGCTGACATTATGATGAAACCACGTAAAAATTGCCCTGGCTTTATAAGTATAAGACGGGAATGGATCGCATAATCCCCGGGCCAGGTAGCCCACGGGGTCATTTCTTGGCAAAGATGCCCGGGGGAACTGGGCTGCTACATTGTCAGGCTCGCTCCAATCGTGGCAGACCCAGCATTCGATAACAGGTGGACTCGGCACAGCTGGACGATCAGAAATAGCCTTGATTTGTGCAAACGTTGGTCGCGAGGCAGCTGGCACCGGGGGCGGTCCATCATTAGACTGTGGCCGACTGGGTGGTGAAGGTCGTGATCCCGGAATCGGTGGTGGCTGTTGTGTAGAAACCTGCGGTTGCTGTTGGTGCTGTTTCAAAGCCCCATTGGTGAGGGGGGGCTTTACAAATGCTGCTGGTGCTGGAGGGAGTTTTCGAGGGGGGAACTTGGGCTCTGTCGTTTCCACTGTCGCACTTCCTTGTGCCTTCTCTTGCCGCGCGGGAAGCCTTGGGGGGAGAGCAGGCTTTGGTGCTGGAGTAGGCTCAATCTGACGTGCGACGGGAATGGGCCGGGCTGCTGCAACATGATGCTTGGGCTGAGCCGCTCTCTTGGCTGCTTCCGTTTTCTGGGCTGCTTCCTCGGCTTGCTTGGCCTCGCGTTCCCTCTTGGTAGGTGGCAGTGGAGGAAGACTAGCCGGGTCAAATGCTGGGGGCAATTTGTAGATAGTTCCCTCCGAGCCTTGGCTGGTGACAGAAGATGCAGTGTGCCCCACGGACAATGAGGACAGCGTGGAATGCTGGGATAATTCAGAAGAACCTGAGTTGCGCCTCACCATCAAACTGGAAGGCTGGGTCACGGATCGTCGTGGAGGCAAGGTTGGTACGCTCTGGTTGGATGGTGTCCGGGATGGGAGCGGGGGCGGGGCGCTACGGGCATTGTCCTGGGAAGCTGCTGCGTCCTGATGGAGAGCTGGCGGTGCATTGTTCCGCTTAGGTCTTGCAGGAATCGCTGGGCTTGACCGAGCCGGGAGTTCTGGTGGAGGAGCTGTAACCACCGGGAGCGACTGAGTCCTAGATTCAACAGTGGGACGTGCTGGGGGACGTGGAGGTGGCGGTCGCTTGCGAATAGGCTCAGGGGTGTCGCTAGTACTGAAGTTCTTCTGCCTGTTGAGGGCCGCTATTCGCTCTGCAAGCGTGTTGAATTGGGGCTCTTCGGTATCGGCCATTGAGGCGACGGTCTGGCAACGATTGCCCTTTGGTTAAAACAACGTGGCTATCTGATAGGTTTCGCTGAATGCGATAACAATCAAAATGCAGGTAGGTAATGAGGGGCGACGTAAGAGAGTGAGGGGCGTGTCGGCACGTAGGTCGTGCCACGCAACCAGGACAAAGCAAGCCGCCAATATAAGGCAAGCGAACGACGATGGGCTCAAGAGGGAGATGGAAGAGTAAAATCAGATGGATGCGGCGACTACCTATATGCTGCCTAGGTGGTTGATGAAGGGTGAGCTGGACTGCTGGTGTGACTGGGCGGCCCGGGCACGGCACAGCCTTGCAAGTGGGCCCAGGAGTTACGATTTACAGGGCAAGGATGGACCGTCAGATCCTGTCTGTTTCACAGCCCGTGGTATAACCAACGTACAAATGTCTATTTTAGCACAAAAAGCACCGCAATTGCGGCTGAGGGAAGAATGCACGGTTGCAGTTCCGCCTGGCACGCATTGGTCACCAGATGGGCGCGCTCGAGGCCCTTCAGCGAGTCAAGACCTAACCAGTGGCGAAGTGAACTGAGAGTGTGCTTCTCGGCTCAATAACCTGCAATTCTCGTACTCCAGTACACACCCTTACTATCCCCCAGGAGCCTCGACCGATGCTGATCTCAACTGCAGATCAGCTCTGGAGCTCCAGCGGTAGCCTGGGGGCTCACGCCGTGGGAGAACACCACACACGCGCTCTCCGCTCCAAGTCGCGATTTTTATTACAAAAAGAAAAAAATAGAACGCGAAAACCAGGGTTGGCCAAGAGGTCGGAGAATTCTTTCTAGTGTTACCGTTTTAGGATCCACACAGACATTGTGACTTGGCTGATCATGTAACCAACCCCGCAGAAACAATTCGAGGATAAAACAATGATCAAAATATATAGTCACTTAGTAAATCATGTAAGCGCTATGTCGTGTCTCAAAGCGATTTGAACTGGCAGTGGATGGGACAATTCACTCTGGCTTAGCATCAGAACCCCAGAATCCGACGCGCTCGTAGTGGGCTTAGTGGCTCCCCATCGCCAACATCTCTTTGGCCCCATCGTAGCAGAAAAACTGGCCCATTGTGCCTAGTGTGCATGGATGTGCCGACGAGGTACATTAGTCTCGCGGACTGGTCGAGTCCATCATAAGCGTGTCAGGCGGGAGACGAAATACATGACACACCAAGCAAATGTCACTCCAATACTAACACAAGGACACCCCTAATAACATAAACAATAGCAATAAAGAAGTAGTTCTGGCATTAGCCCATATTATTTAGGTTTTTTTTAGTTTATTTAGCCTTATTTCCCTTGATTTATTACCTGGTATT